>JACWRQ010000376.1:0-39918 GCA_014849955.1 Cryphonectria carpinicola | reverse complement strand
AGATCAAAAAAAAAAAAAAGGAAAGAAAAAGAAAGAAGAGAAAGAGTAGCCCCCCACAAACATCCCCCCCTTCCCCCCGGCCCCGAACCCCCCCCCCCCCCCCCTCCCCCCCTTCCCCCCCCCCCCCCCCCCTTCCTCAAGGTCGTCTTCTCGGCCACCCTCCATCTTCCTAGTGATTTTACCCCCCGTGACGTGCAACACCGTTGAGCCCGGTTCCTCTTTATACCAACCTATCAAAAAAAAAAAAAAAGCACTGCCACCCCCGCCCAAATCAGAGGGAGGAAGAGAGAAAGTGCATCTTACTGCGCCACCCTTCTCCCCCCCCCTCCCCCGTTGTCCCCTCCAACCCTCCTTTCCAAATTAATCCCTCACTCACACACGCTCTGAAACTATTCCTCGTCAAACTTGATCTGGTCTATTGTTACAACGTATCATGCGTAGAAGAGGTAGGGTGAAAGAAGGGAGCTTGTCACCACACCCAACAACTACAAATCTCAAACAATCACTCCCCCCCCCTCTTCATGATATCCTAGTATAACTGAGGTGCTGTATCTTCGACTTATCCTAGGGCTAGAGCCGCCAATACACTGCCAATTCATAGACGCGCGAAGCCATGCATGTCCCAACCCAGGACTGAATACTTAAGTATTCATCAGGTGTGTGTTTGTGTGCTCACGGACCTTCCGTGGACTCGTCGTGTGTTCCAGCGTCGCGAGGCCTGGTTGTTCGAGGGTCGAAGCACCGTCATCTCATTCACTCTTATGGATTATCATCCATTTCGCCTGGAAACGCTGCCGGAGGCGTGTAATTTCCTTCCTATATTTGATCGATGCTCATATTGCCTTACTCTTTCCTCGAATTTCCCAACCGCTGTCACATGCTATCCAGCTCGTCCCACACCCTTCCATACCAAAAGGAGAAGAAAGAAAGAAAAGAAGAAGAAAAAGGAAAACAAGGGGTATTTTGGGTAAAAATCGCTCCACGCTTTACGATGCCTCTACCACCGTTTGCAGCAACACAACTAGAAAAGGACATAATGCGGTTGTAATGGAGCTACAGAGACAAGAAGCACGGTCGGTCTTATCTCTCTTTTCACATCCAAGTTTCAATGAAACTCGCCATCTCCATTCTCTCATGAGCACGCTAACTCCGAAGAAACTCCTCCGCCTGTCTTCTGCTGGGATTCAAGACATCGCTTCCTGCCAATCCATCCAAAAGATCTTCAAATTTGCTAAACAATTCGAGAGTTGAAAATAGAGTGTTCATGTGTGTGTGTGTGTGTGTGTGTGTGTGTTAAGGCCATTGCTGCCACGAAATTGATGATATGGTATGCTTCGTAAACGGGGCGTAACGACGTAATGATTAGTTATTAGTCAACATTTGTTGCTCGGGGCTGAATTCGTGATGGAAGCCACTGCTCCTTGCACATCATCCAGTACATTCTCCCGCAGCGCGACTGCCGACTAGGCTCACGCGGGAAGCGAGACTGAATAGCCGTTCAGTTGGGGGAAATCTTATGTGATCATAAGTCTATGTGTCGGATCTTGTCTTGGGGTCTCGCTCAGGTTCGGTGTGGTCGGCCGTGAGCAGCAATGTACAGGGGGTATCATAAAATGTGTAGAGCTGGCGAGTCTCTCTTGACAAGATGCGTTCGTGTGTGGCGCCTTGTCGAGTCCCAAGCCTGAGCCTGCGCTACTCCAGGCCTTGAGAGTGCCGTCGGATTTCTTCATCAGTCAAGGCGCTCATCCAGAGGCAGCGTTCTGTGATGCCCTCGATTGGTTGGAAGTTGTACAATGTGCTCGCCTCCAGCAGACGCAGTAAGGCCTTGACAATGCCCGCCGCGATCCTGCAGCGCTCAAAGTTGACTAATGGCGCCGTCGTCGGGCTGCTGGCTATCTCAGCGGGTCGTTGCGAGTTGAAGATGAGATCGTGGGTATAAATTCCCACAAACGGGATACATCCCATTCCAGCACTCGCAAGACCGCCACCCTCCATCTCCGCACGGAGGGCATAGAAGTTGCGGGTGGGTGAGATAAGAGCCTCGAGCTCGTGCAGTGCCCGAGAGTCGCGAGCAGGGACTAGATCCCATGTCTTCGCCAAGCGACTGACCTCAGTGCTAGTCAGTGCAATTGCGATCTGGCTCATGGTCGCAAAGTTGCGATAGCGCCTGCAGTGCGCGGCAATGTGTATGTACTTGATGATGCAACGGGCTCGTTCCTCAATGTCCTGGGTGAGGACAATCTCGGAGATGGCCCATTTGACCACGATGTTGAATCGAGCAATGACCACCTCGACACCTCGGGCGTCTGTGTCACGCAAGAATTGCACCCACGAACGGGCGTCATTATTCTCGGCGTTCTTCCATCGCATGTCAATGAGCTCCTTCCAGTCGATCTCGTTAAGAGCGTCCTTTTCTATGAGCGTGAACTGCTGTGCAAGGACTTCTGAGTCAAAAGCCAGGATGAATGGAAGGTGTGCAGAGTAATTACGCGCGTTTGCATCGCGCTCAGTGGTATTGGTCGCCTTTCGTAGCGCTTCGGTCACGCCAGTAGAGTCTGGAGGTGGTTTCGGGTTCGCGCCTGGCTGCGTGAACGTAGGCGTGTATTCAGGTGTCGGAGGCAAGGGCTTGATGCCCCATATTTGTGCGGTATGAAGCTCCGGAATGGTGCCCACGTGAGTAGAAGCCATGGGAACATCCGGTGCCATGGCAGGCGACGACAACCGCTCGTCTTCCATGGGTTGCGATGGGTCCTCTGGCGTACGGATCTTGGTCAATGACGCGCCAGGTCGGAGAGACGGAAATGCAATGATGTCCTCCTCTTCCTCCAGTGGCATCTCAGACATTTCAGAGGAAAGCTCATCGTCGTCATCGGTATCGCCAATGTTCAGGAAAGATTGCTGAGACATCTGAGAGACCCTCGTACTGCTGCGCTGCCTGGTCGGCATGGTGTCTCCCGGCTTGATCTTCTCGATGCTCTCAGACTTTTTGACAACCTCGTACGAGGCACGATCCCGGTCGTCGGCCTCTTCCTCATCGGCGGTCCTGGTGCCACCACCCTCTGCGGCGTCCTGAAGACCAGACCGATTCGCCCACGCCGCTCTGCTCCGCCGCTCGTCGTCTGTCAACCCACGTTGAAGCAGAGGAATAGATGCCAGGGAGGCATTTGAGCCCTCAGAGAGGAGTGATATGACTTCAACACGCGGCTCGCGGGTAGATGGGCTGTTCCCAGCAACCGGCTGGCTCGAGAGGGATGATGAGATGGTCGAAATACCGCCGTCAGAGGGAGGGAACGAGATGACACCCTCATCGCCAATGTGCTCATTTCGATGCTTCTTCTTCTCGGCCATGAGCTCCGTATTGTCCGAGGGTTTTGGTGACAGATCGTCGACGTTTTCTATCTCTCTCAGCGGAGACTTGACTGGTTCCATCGACAGCCTGAACATCTTCTTCTGATATCTGCCCTCCAGCTTCAAAAGAGCCGATTCGACTCCGCCATCGTCATCGTCATCGGGGATGTTTGCCAGCCGCTGCGCTTCGGCTTCGAACGATGGCCTCATGATTGGTTTCGAGGAGAATGTGCTTAGAAGCGAGAGTCTCCGTTTCGACTTATCTGCCATCATACCAACAGAAAACGCCTGTGTCCGATCGCGGGAGGAGTCACTATTAATGATGTCCAGCAGACCCGTGGAGTCCCGAGCCATGTTCCGGCTCTGAATGAGCGAGGTTCCGAGAGAGGGCGTGTAAGTGCCGGTCGTCAAAGATCCGAGGGATCGCGACCTGCGCAACTGGGCATGCCCTAGGTCGACCACGTTATTGACTGCTCTAAGGTCTCCACCGGGTCTTCTCCTCAAAATTCGGAGTGGGTGTGGCACGGCAACTTCAGAAGATTGTTCTGAAAGCCTGTTAGAATCGGACACCGCGTCAAAACTGCGGAGCGTCGACCGATGATCCACCCCGCTGTGGAATGAAGCGCGTCTTCGAGGGCCCATAGTACCATTGGAGAACAGTGACCGGCTGTACCGCTGCCGTGAGAAGCGCGAGACGCCACTCAGCGGTGGGCGAGACAGAGATTGCGAAAAGGAGTTTGAAGACCGACGCCTGGGATACATTGACGGCCTTTCATAATTCTCGCCTCGGCGCGAGCTCTGATCATCGTCAAGTGAGTCCAGATCCGGAATAAATGGCGGCAGGTCATCGGCAGACTTTACAGACCGCAGCAGGTGCTGCCCGAGCAACTGCGAGGACCTTCTCGGCGTGTCTGTGATCCTGCCCGGTGGCGTGTTCGGTGGCGTTGGATCAGCACCAGACGGCATGAACGAATCGGCGAAGGCTTCGACAGACGGGTTCAGCACGGGGATAGCACCGGACATGGCTGGATGCCCGCTGGACGACGCCCGCGTGCCGTCGAATATGAGAATTGACTTGCTCCCGGCTGTTACCCCCCCTTCACTTGTGGGCCGCCTGTCTTCGTCGCCATGGCGGCGGACTCCCAGCAGGCTTTCAATGCGTGCAGTGTCATGTTCTACCAGCCCAACCGGGTTCCTGATGGTGGTTGGTGTCGATGGAGTCGAGCCGTGAAAAGTGCGCGCTGCCGCTTCCGCCGCATCCTCACGCACAACTCTCTTGAAGTCCTCGACAATCTCAGCCCCCAATAAGTCAATCCGCACAGGCGGTCGAGAGTTGTTTGCTCTTGTGCGGGACTGCGGCACTATTGCGGTCCCCGGCAGCCTGTTTGCGGTCACTCCTCGAGGTCCTATGGGCGTGATATTGAAGTTTCCCTGCGTTGGTGACATTTCTTGGCCCCTGGAGCTCAGCGCGCGACGAACACTGCCTATGAGGCGCCGCATGCCCTGGCCTGACATCGCAGAAGGCGGGAGCTTGTCCTTGGCAGCTTCGTGGGTCTCTAAACGGAGGAACGTCGTCTGCCTGCTTGGTCCACCGACCGAGTTTGGCGTAAGGACCTCGACAAAGGCCTGGCCGGGCGGCAGGACATTGCCCCTCACAAGACTGCCCGCGTAGGGCAGCGATAGGGTGGTCTCAGTATTTCTCTGAAGCAGCCGCTCCAAGATTGGATCGCGCTCTCTCAATGAATCCGAGGTGCTCTTGTTGCGCTTGTGCGAGTGCTGCACGCCCACGCGCTTTCCTGCCAGGACTCGCGGGGTCGCGGCGACCGGTTCAGGGTTGTTGTAGAGCGCACTCGGGTCCACCGGGTGTGCAGCAAGAGGATGGTTTGACCGTGGCGCTCCAAATTTCAATGGGATGGAACACGATAGTGCATCCACGCTCGACATGCTCGTGGGGGAGAGCTGGGCATTCTGCCTGAGAACCCTCTCGCCCATTTCGTTGCTGGGCGTTCGTGATCGGGCTTGTGCGTGTCCATACTCGCTCCCGCCGGCTTCAGCGACCTCGCGATAGAAGCTGGTCTCCACATCGGGCGGATTACTTGTCAGTGGCGCATAGATCGTATCCAACTGTGGCGGCCCGTCGAGCGAGTATTCCTCCAAGAGACTGGGATCAAGACTCGGGTCACGGTGTCCTGGGATGCCGCCAGGGGTGATGGGAGCCTCCGGTGGCAGGTTTGCATCGAATTCGGACCCGTCCCAGAACTGCGCGCACACCCGTCTCCAGCACTTCTTCAGCTCGGCCAGGATCTTGAGCTGCACCCGCCGCGCCTTGGCACACTGAGCCATCTCTTCAGCCAGGCCATTCATCAGGATGCAGAACTTGACGCGCACGTCGTACTCGCAGACGAAGTCATCCACAAAGTAGTTGAGAATCCAGTGCCTCAGCGCCACAAAAGTTCGAACGCGAACAACCGTTCCGATTTCGTCGTCCCTGGCAAGAGACCAGCGCATCCTGGCGAACAGCATCTTGAGCAGGTCAAGAGGTGCCAGGTAGGAGCGGAAGGTGAGGAAGAAGTCGGACAGGAGCTCATAGTCGAGAAAGGTCGGCGAGGTGATCTCTGCTACAAGGCGGGGTGGGGTGGCCGCAGTCACCGCCGTCGTGGAGGGAGAATATCTGACAAGGGCGCGATCGTCACAGGCCGGCTTGAAGGTCAGAGCATCGAACATGGCGGGTTCGATTGCCTGGTGCGTGGACATGTACGTCGAGCGGAGCGCATGTTCTGGTGTCAAACGAACAGAGGATATGAATGGAGACCGGAGGGAACTCGATAGACGGGCCGAGGGGATTCTGATAGAACCTGGTCCGAAACGGGGCGGGAGAGGAGAGGGATGGCTGGAGCGGAATTCCTCGGTCGGCGCGTAACTAGAGCCTCGAATGAAAGGAGTGCCCCTTGTAGACCATCGCGGAGTGCCCAGTTTCCATGAGGGTATCAGGATCTCCAGAAAGGGTGTATCTCGGGTGTCAATATCCTCGAGCGTTTTGGACCGGCTCTCGTCCCCGGGCTTGGTGATGACGATCTTAAAACCGCCGGCGTCTGATTCTCGGGCAGCGCTGGCGTCCTGGATCGTGGAGTCGGACATGGCTCGGCGGTGCGCGGGTGTCTGCCCCGACCGATCACTGAGAAGGAGTGTCTGTAACGGTTGGTTCGTGGGCGTCGCGGGCCCCTGGCTCAATGTCCACTCGGAATCGTGCGACTTGCCAACATCGAGGAGGTCGGGCCGTCTGGTCTGCTCACTGCCCTTGGAGCCCAACCCCGCTGTCTGAGGCGGCGTCATCGGAAAGACAAAAATGGGGGGCTGATGCCGTTCATGAGCCGGGCGTACGGTGGGTCTGGAGAACGAAGACGGCGAATTAGTATGCCACCCTCCCCCGGCCATACCCAGAAGCTTGCCCTGGGTACATTTGAGAAAATCGGGCAGGCCGTCGAAAACCTACCTAAGATAAATGCGCCCATTATTGCCGACATTGGACACGGCAAATCGCCGGCCTTCTCGGCCACCAGAACCACCGTCCGGCGTGATATCCCCTCTCTCGGCCTCCGAGTTGGTCCTCGGCCGCTTCAATGCTGCGTCCATCTCTGGGTTCCTCCGCTCGGCCACGGGTAGAAGAGGCCTCGGTCTCGTATTGGCGGATTCGCGAGCGGCGACGGACAACGGGTTCGCAGGAGCTGCTGCCGACATTGGTGCTGCGGCGCGGTCCAGGGCTCGCCTCGAACTGACGGGAGGGCGCCTGGGCTGGGCTGAAGCTCGGGGCGCTGCTGATCTGGCTGAGGCCGGCAGCCTTGACACGGGCCCCCTCTGCGATGGTGACGGCTGCGGAACGCGTCTTGCTGGCTGTCGGGCATCCGGCTTGCTAGTGGTGCTCTTGGGGTCACTCGTACCTGTCGCAGGCCGGATACGAGGACCCTGCAGAGGAAGCAGAGGGGGCTCGACATCGGGTTCCATTTCTTCGCTCGTCATTGCTGTGAAGCGCAGACAAGAGTCTGCTGGGTCTCACTGCAGTGTGGGTTAGATCCCGACATTGAGAAACGACTCGCCTCAAGGGCGGTTGGTAAAATTGTGCTGGTATGAGGCAGGATAACGGAAGTGGCGCATCGAGGCCCAAAGGCGAAGAGGGAACGGTAGGGGGTCGCGATCGCTGAGCATTGGGAAAAGAACAGGACAGGGGGCAGGGCAGGGCAGGGCAATTTGGAGGCTAGATCCAGGCATTCTGTATATAATGCTGAAGAATTCCGCAGTGGAGGGAACCCGAGCCGGGATGAGAGCCCACTGCTGCAAATGCAGAGATCCCGGGTGCGCAGGGCCAAGCATGACAAGGAGGGAGGGAGGGGGGGAAGTAAGAATTGCGTTGATGCCTGTCAGACACAATGACGGACAGGTCTGGGCCACACGAGACTGACTGACTGATTCCTGCACTACACAGGAACGCAGTGGGAATTGGTAAGCAGCATGCCATGCAAATGCAAATGCAAATGCAAATGCAAATGCAATGCAGCCAAAACGCCGTGTGTAATCTGCGAGGGTGGGAATGCGGGTGGGACTTTTAGGTATGTGTGGGTGCCCCAAAACATGGGACGAGACGTCACTCTGGGGAGATGAGAGGGTATGCAAAATGCTTAAAGCATGTGTGTGGACAGAGACTCGACTCACAGAAACGATCCTCGTGCACCACGCCATAACAACGAGACCAATCCGGCTGTGGAGATGGGGGGGGGAGAACTCTAAATGCTCCTGGAAAGCCAGAGACGGATGGCGGCAAGGTTTGATCTGCAACGTCGAGTGCTAAGACAGTCAAGTCGAGGCCAATTGGTGAAGAAAGGTGGTGGATTGGACCAGCCAGTCTCGTCTCGTCGGTTCGGTTTTCTTTCCCTTCGGTCTCCACGCGCGTCCTCCCCAGGATCGCGCGCCCTCAGGCAGCCGGGGCCCAACAGTGATCAGATGTTTTGGAGAGAGAGAGGAGGAACTGGTATGCTGCACTACCACCACGCACAAACTCCAGAGACGAGGACGGAGGTGGGCGCCGGTGGACAAAAGATCGTGGGTGTAACAGAAGGTTGATGTTTGGTTAAGGAAAGTGTGGTGGGAAAATTGGTGGAAGAGGGCGGAGGAGGAACAACAGGAAGGAAGTAGAGGCAATAGCAAGGTAGCAGCAGCAAGGCAGAGAGAGACCGGACCAGGGGGGGTGGAGGGGGGGAAGATGACAGGGATGGTCCGAGCTTGTCATCCTCGCCTGCCTTGCATATCACGTCCACGCGAGGTCTAGCCCCACATGGGGGGGAAAGGAGGGGGGGGAGGGAGGGCCACCATTCTGCTTTACGAAGTAAGTACTATGGAACCCCCCATACTATGGTTGCCATGACCTAGGTTCTGTCTGGGCCGGTCTTGGCCCTGTGGATGTAATTTGTTTCTTGTTTCTTTTATCCTTCTTCTTCTTCTTTCCTCCTTTTTCTTTTGTTTAAAAAAAAATTATCGGTGAAATAATAGTATTCTGTTGAAGTTTTGACTGAACCCAGCGTTGTCAGGCCTTCGATAAAAACTATTTCTTACTCAAGTAGGGTTGGTTGTTCAGTTTACTATAGTACTTATATACTCTGGTACCTGATTCGTAGACCTTCTGCAGGGAGTAGTGTGCTGTGGTACTATGATGTACTGAATGTACCAGGGTAGTACTAATCTTGACTTCTTTGGGGAGCTGTCGCTATCTAGGTTCTGGTGAGTACCTTGGTACCAACCATGGTACCGTCATGTCGGTACGTACCGAAAGTGTCACTTGGCACCTTTTCAAGTTGCCGAGGGAAAGGGAAGAAGAAAAGAGAAAGGAAAAAGTTCCTGTGTCCATAGTAACTCCTCAACCACTGTGGGGACATGTCAAGCAAGTATACCCTGGAGATTCATGACCAAAAATGTAAGGCGTGCGCACGACGGCGTGTGGCCATGTTCGTGCGGTACCAATAATTACTAGGTAAATGGTACTACTATGTAGATACGGAGGACCTACCCGTGTGCGCACGGTTGAGGCCAAATTAGCGTCCCGCAAGAAGGATGGGACCCCACAACCCAGAGCAGTGACCAGGGAATTCACCCACCATCCTTTTTGGGATGAGAGCAGCTGACCTGACCTGCACACTGGCCTGAACCCATTCATTCCTCACAATCAGCAGCAGCTGGTTTGGGAGACTTTTTTTCTTTGTTTTCTTCTTCTTCTTCTTTTTTTTTTTGGGGGGGGGGGGGGCTTCGTTTCATCGCAGCAGCTAATAGCTTGTTTCTTTTCCCTTCTCTTCTTTTCGTTTTCTTCTTCTCCTTTTTCGCCACCCCGTTCTAATTTCTCCAAGAAGGAAAAAGAAAAAATTACGGGTCTGCTGTGACTTGTTTCATTTATTCCTGGGCATTATGATGCATAATAAGTAAGTACTCAAGTAAACAGCAACGCTCCATCCACCTTGCTATATAGTCTTGTTATCGATCCTCCCTCCACCTCTTCCTCCTTCCTCCACATGTCAGCCTCAAGAGGAACGGATGACTATTCAATTTATGGTACCGGTCCGAGTCAAAGCCAGAGGACCAGAGCACAAGCCAAAAGCCAGAGCCAAGCGGGTCTTGACAATGAGATGGATCAAAAGAAAACAAAATAAAACATCAAAAGTCGCTAGGCTATCATCTTCTGCTCTGATGGGGACTTGTCAATGTCATACAACCCTTAGTGGATAAGGGTCTCTGAACCCGCTCTTGGCCACAGGGAGCTTTGACACCCCAGCTCCAGTCTATGATGAGACGGAGGACCCAGTCAGGAGTAGTAGGAGTAGTAGTTGTTGTCGTTGCGCAGCGGCCGTTCAATACTACCCTGGAGGGCCACTGCTGGGGAGAAATCAAGGAACCCTATCTATTCGGAAAATGGTCACCGCGGTACATAGTACAGCAATCAAAAAAAGAGCGTCCCAGACCTGCAGACGCACCAGGTTTACCACGTCGCATCCGCTAACTGCTGCATGCACGGCCGCTTCCTGCGTGACAGCCTCAAAAAAGCCACTCTCATCCAATGACGACTATCAATTCCACATGGTGTCAGACTACTACTACTATGCTGTATGCACCATAGTCTATGCTGCAGGTCTCCTGCACCTCATCGTCAGGGCACCGACTTACTCGGCACAGTCTTTATCCCCCGCCGCCAGAGCGAAGGGCTAGTTTCTGTCTTTTACGAACCCGCACAGATCCATTACTACGCCCTCGTCTTCCATCACATAATTACGGTGGTCACCCGAGTCGCTAACCGATTTCTTAGTATGACGGCGGTGCCCGTCCGACCGTCTAACCCTTTTTTCCTTTTTTTTTTTTTCCCGGCTCCAAAAAGAGAGGCCCACGCTAATCTCTCTTGCACCACACGTGGCATTCGGGGGGTCGACGGAGGCCGTCCCAATGCAGAAAAGCCTGGGCCGATCATCATCGACGGTATTTCGAGAGAGGGGCCATCGGCTACAGCGAGGACTCAGGAGCTTTCTCGCCTACCTGTCGAGATCTCGTCGTGATGATGTTGATGATGATGACGATGATGATGATCTCGACAAGTGTGCTACGATATACCCTGCTCCAGGGTACCGAGGCAGAGAGAAGGCCTTACCCTGAGATGCTTGCACTGTCAGGATGCCACCGTTGGATGTGTGTCCCCAGCTGGGCCCGTGGCGTTAGCGCTGGGACTTTCGCAAGGCGCCGCAAAGCGCAACAAGATTACTTTATTCTCAGCAAGGCTTTAAGTCTCGTTTTGGGGGGGGGGGGAGAAGAACTCTGTCTGGAGTGAACTATTTTTTGACAGAGGATCGTTACGCTGATCCCTCCAGCCCTGTCAAAGCATCCGAACCTGTAGAAGAATGAAGCTTTGTGAATAAGCTCACGCAGGCCTTGAGCAGATCACCAAACCCCTTGCATGCTTCTGTCCGGTCCGAAGCGGAACCGTCACCCCGTCCAAGCTCGCCAGTCCCCAGATTTTCCAACACAGCTAGCTCCCTTCTCCCCTCCTCGGTCGTCAGGAGGTATCACGCATAACGCATCCACATAAGACCGACGAGACAAAAGTGTCAAGACGGCAGTTGGATGCCATCGTGTCCTCCGCGGCCCACCTTCCACGTTTTGTCGTGGACGGTACGCTCGAGGATCCCAAAGGACCAAACCCTCCCCCCCTCCTTTCTCTCTCTTCTCGCCTCCGAGCCTTCTCCTCCGACTTGCACTCAACCACTAGCGTGAGGATCCTGGGCAGCTCGTGGGAAGTGGTTGTTTCAAACGTCTCACTCGCCACGCCGAGGGTCGCTGGAGATATCTTCCTCGGGCTGGGGTGGTGTGGTCCTCAGGGGACCTGCGTTAATTACTGTCGCATGTTCAGCCAGGGCGGAGGGCTACTACATGGAACATACCCTTAACTATGCTCGTGTACACATCATACGAATGACCGTGCATGACGGCATACCTGCAACTTTCTCACACCTCAATTTCGTCAACCGAATCCACAGCAACCTTCTTCCCAGTTTTGAACGACTCCTGGGAGAGTCGTCAGGCAAGACGATGCAACTAGAAAGGAGGGGGGGGGGTGAGAAATGACCAAAAAGAAGCCAGATCGGAGATCAAATATAGACAAAGCAAGCAGTAAGCGAATCGCGAAGAAAAGAAGGATCGAAATGGCACGCCTGATCAGCTGACGCCCCCCGTTGGCAACCCTGTTTGAGTTCCTGGACACACATCATTGTTAAAAACCACGTGGAGCAAGAACCGACAGGCGATGCCATGTTGAATCTTTCATCATGTTCAACGAGATTGCAGTGACCAGGGAGTGCGTCATGTCAGATCTGAACACTAATTACTTAGCATTCGGATCTGGATCGGTCGAACGTATTCTAATTACAACGTACCCTAGAACAGACCCAAGCGCCTGGGTCGCTCTAATCGAGAAATGATTCAGGCGTCATGTCGGCCGGCCCGAGCCAGAAACTTTTCATTTGCCCTATTGTCTCACAGCCCACAAGATACGATTTTGCGACCATTTACAAGAGAATACCACATCCTCTTCTTGCATGGGAGCGAGAAAACCCCCCTCTTTTACGAGAGAGCCGTCGTGAGTGACAGTAACACTATGGCACATCGCTTCTCCCGATCCGTTCTGGGCAAGAAATAGGTTATTTCCAGGGACGCGGACTAGAGTAGGCAAAACGGCTTTCAGCTTCATCACGGGCATCGGGTACCGATGTTCATCGTCGTCACAGCAATGTAATTATGCAATGTTCACAATATCCTCATTAGCACCTCCGTCTGTTTCATACAGCGTATACCAAAGCCACCAAATACCAATTTATATCCAAGTATTGTGTGTAGAACTCTGATATTGAACTCTGCTAGATGTGTTGCTGAATTGTCACAATCTCATTCATCCCCGCCGCAGCGTTACAATCATACCATGACGTTCCCCCACGCCGAATCACATACCAAGGTAGGCACCACATTTGAGGAACGATCTCATTCGTGTACACCCTACCCTGTAGCTCTGAACTCCATCCAGTTTGTGGAAAGCGCTGCCCAACTCTCCTCCTCCTCCTTCTGCGCCCTCTTCCCCAGCTGGGCTCCACGGTCTAGAGATAAGTCTAGATCCCCACACAGAGACATTTACTACCTTCCCCCACCGGCACCGTGAGCAACAAAAGTTATACCATATCGGCCGCCACTTCTCTGCGACCTACCTTAAGCCCGGCCTGCGATGCGCACATGCAAGTCATCAGATCAAGTAACAAAACTTGCCCCCCCCCCCCTCGCTCCCCCAACAAAATCCTTGCCATATCTGCCAGGCAGGCCATACCACCACCTGCCTCATCTGGACAAGACGTCCACCTGCAGAAGCGTCCCATCAGCACCCTCTTCCTCAGCGCTCGCAGTGTGAGGCTGTTGCAGCTGGGGCCACACAGCGCCGCCGAACTGTGCTGGGCACACTACCCAGTATCTGTTCTATATATGACATCTGATCTTGGACCACGAACAGCATTTCGCCATCTAAGATGCTCCGATGTTCCTCTCACCGGGCTGCTCGTTATGCCCTCCGAGTGAAGGCGCCGGGCCCGCGGAGGGCCCCCCTATACATATGACTATCTTGGGGAAGAGTCGGTGGTGGAGGAGCGAGGTCTCGTGAGGGCAACTGGATTTGTGTCGGCGCCTGCTTGATCCGAGATGTGTAGCGTGTGGCCACCGAGACCTTTCTTGGGCAGCTTGGAATCAATTCTGATCTGTATACCCGAAACGGTGCTTCGGGCATCATGATGGCATCCAAGTATTGAAGCGGAGCTTGGGAGCATATCACTTAGTTCATGCAAGGGAAAATCGTTGTTCAAGATCAGGGCCAAGTCAAATTATGGAGGGTAGTTGATGTAGTACGGCTGGCACAGTTCTACGTTTGATGAATTTTTGCCAGGCGTCCTGAGCTTTTTCGAGAGTCTGCTACCCGGCTGATGTTGGCTATCAATGGATGACACACATATTCGGTGGTTTTGCATCAGTGCATGGAGAGCGAGGAGATACAAACCAAGCTCTAGCTTTAACATGCCTTCGTGGGGCAGACGAATTCGAAAAGAAGCCCGTTGTGGCTCACGACTGCCCACCTACTGCATCACACAAGATTTCCAAGCGTGATTATCTTACTCATTTCTCTTTCTTTCTAGGTGTCTCTTCCACCCCGCTACTAGGTAGCTAAGGAGGAAAGAAGCTTTCTTGTGCATGTGTATTCCATCAGACTTGGCCCGAATAATCCTCCTCCGATGGAGCATACAAGTAAGAGACTGTATCATCTCCGTGCAGAGAGGTGAGCCAGCCCACACAAGCAGGTAGGTCAGCAGCTGGTCCACTCCTGGATGCCAACAATGACGTTGAAGCCGTTGCTGTCAAACGCCTGGCCCCAGGCTACCTGCTCATCGATACCGCTGCCCTCAACATCGTTCTC
Organism: Cryphonectria carpinicola; assembly: GCA_014849955.1. Classification (NCBI taxonomy): domain Eukaryota; kingdom Fungi; phylum Ascomycota; class Sordariomycetes; order Diaporthales; family Cryphonectriaceae; genus Cryphonectria; species Cryphonectria carpinicola. Next base: position 25,547 of record JACWRQ010000376.1, on the reverse strand, counting down.
CATCCACTATTTCAGGTTATATCTCATTGTCAGTGATCTATACGACCTGAAACTTGGCTGATTGGATCCGGTGGTGGTGGTGGTGGACGGTAGTAGACTCACGGCACAAGCAGGCTGGGTGGCATTCCGGTAGTTGATGATGTACTGGGCATACGCTGCCATGGTGGAGTAGTAGACCCAGATGTCGTGCTCGTTGTCATTGCAGACATACTATGGACCTTGTAAGTATTTAGTCAAACAGGGTAGAGTTTGAACAAGTTCCCTGGAAGAGACTTACGATGCCAGAGTCCTCCTCGCAAGAGACACGGGTGCAGTAGCCTCCGCCAACCTTCCTACACGATGATACAGCATCAGAAATTTTGCACATGCAATTATTTATCCTTTCTCTCCTTCATCAATGGGGGAAGAGAATGCTTACCAGCCGAACTCGGTGTAGCCGTCCTTGCCATTCAGGTAGGTGATGCCATCAGCAAGCCACTGGGTGGGAGACCAACCAAATCCAGGGTTTTTGCAGATGACATGAGTGATGTTGGTGGTCAGACTACCAGTCTGTGTTGCATATTAGTTTGAGCACTTTTGTGGAGGCTTGAGGTGGGATGCACCATGCTGTTGTTGAGGAACATATCCAGGTTCAAGGCGGCAGGGAAGGCTGCCTTGGCTGTGCCTGCAAGGACAACAGCTGCAATGTGAGCAATGATCTTGGATAATATGGTCATTGTTGATGGCCAGTATCCGTAAGATTGGGTGTTTGGTGAGGAATACAGCTCTGGGCTTTGAGAAGGAAAAAAAAACAAATCGTTAAGAAGTGGGTAGGTTGGTCAGTGAAGTCTTGGAAAGGTGACGTCTAGCTGTAGTGCAATCTTGTCATAGAAGTCAAGTAGTCACTTGGACAAGTGAGTGAAAAGATAAGATCACATGACAATATTTTGCTCAAGCATCCACATGCATATCTAACTCTCGTGAATTGAATGGAGGTCAGTATTTACGAGTCTTCACAAACACAGCAGCATGATATTTGTGCATAAAGGCAAAAGATAAGAAGATAAAAACCCCAATTGTCTACTAAAACTATTCTAGGAATTAACAGGAATAAGTACCTCTTCTTAATGGGCTCTGAAAACGAAAGAGGTAGTTGTTGAGGCAGTAATGTACATAGCTTGAACTCCTCTTTTGGCTTTAGTAAATCAGGATATGCTTCCTTAAGCATAATTTTGACTTGAGATAGGCACTATCACTTCAATTGACTCATATAACTGTAATTCACTCTAGAGTTTTACAATCAAAGAATGACAGGAAAAGTGCCAGAATAAAAAGTAAGTCAATACATCTGCTTTTGACATTGCTAAGACTTTTGAGGCACAAAGGCCTAAACATTCACTAGTAACTACTTAAGTATGTAATACAGCAAGCCTAGTAGGGTGAGAGAAACCATACTTATTATTAATGATGCATTAGGCCTATTAAACATATAAAAATACTCTTGAATTTAGGCAACACTTTCCAATGTTGAGCAGTTGATATCACCATTTCCAATTAGGCTAGGGCTACTTCATTCAACTGACAATTTTCACGCAGACTTGGGAACCCCTAACTCCAACCTGAAGCGACCTGCATGGGGTTGTGTACTAAGTATGCTGATCCCTTGCAGCTGCCTGTGTCCGCTCAAGCTGATGATCTCCCACAAAGGCTTGAATTGCAAGATTGAGCGGGAGGGAATAGTAGACAGGATGAAGGATACTGAACTTGAGAAAATGAGCTCATGTCCATTTCATTCTAGAATGCGTCTCGAGTTCAATATGAATCAGTCTGCCAAGATCCATATGAAACATTACATTGATTCTAGTTATGCGACAAACACAGCATCCAAGAGCATTCTACCGAGGTAGTGTGATGAAAGTCTCGTCTCAGCTCAGGTTTCTTGGCAGCCCTACGCTGCGGTTTGGAACCTCGGCTCATGAATCAAGGATGCCCACACAGCCTCGTGGGCTTTTGACCAATCGCAATCCTACCTGGAAACAACCTTCAGCTCCGATGGCGTTTCGATCGCGGTGAACATCGCCTCATCACTTAGTATTCGTCGTCTTGACTTTTTTTCAGGTATATACTGGGCTTTATATTGCCTTGAAGTGCATCTATTTTACTTGATGCCTTGGGAGCGTACTAAAAGACCAAACAAAGTCTGCATGATGGAATAGCAGTCCCAGTGCCCGAGTTTCCGCCTGTACTGAGGCTGATATTGACAACTGAGTGAGCCTAATCGCAAGTGATGATCCATCAGTGAACCTTTCTCTGATGGCATTGTTGCAGGTAGACAGATAGCCACCTCATAAATCAGTCGATCCGGTAGTGTTGGAGTCTGGTCTTTGGTAGATGATGATACAACTCGAAACAGAACCCCTGGGCGGCGACGCTAGTCCACAAACGAGTTTGACAAGCCGCAAGAAACTCCTAATCAGGTATATTATGTACAACACTGACCTCAAGGCATCGAAATGAATCCCTGTTGCATTGTGCCAATGGCTTCTCTTGGCTGTAAAATTGCGACAGGAAATCGGACGGTGCTGGTCAAGCTCCCATCCTTCGATGAAGGGTTGAGACGGAATTGGGCCGAGTCTCGCTCTCGTGCAATGCTTTCCTCGGCAAAATACTTGTGCAGGACATGCCAACCTCCTTGGAGTCGGATATATAATCTGAAGCGGCCATCATGATACTAAAGTAAACATGAAGAGATGCATGCAACCCTTTGATTCAACTCACTCGCTGTGTAAATACAAACTAGCCTTTTGCTCTCTTCTCTTGAATTCGATCTAGCCTGGTGCGGTCGACAATATTTCGATAATTAATTTTTTTCATCTAAACATTCCTCACGATGAAGCCATCCGTTCCTCTCACCATCCTTACTGGATTGTCAGTCGTGGGTGCTGCCCCGGCAACATACACAAAACTCGAGGGCCGCCAGCAGCAAACGACTTCCAACGACCTCAAAAACGGTGCGTGCAAGCCCGTCACATTCATCATGGCTCGCGGGTCCACAGAGGTAGGCAACATGGTAAGTCGACAAACAACACCGCATCGCACACCGACATACACTGGCAAGCAACTCACACGCGAGTGATGCACACAGGGAGAAATCCCCGGACCACCAACGTGTGCCGACCTCAAGCAGCAACTCGGCACCGACCAAGTCGCGTGCCAGGGCGTAGGCACCGAAGACGGCTACCCAGCCGCTCTCTCGCCCAACTTCCTCCCCAAGAACACCGACGACACGTCCATCGCAGCCGCGACCAAGATCATGAACCTGGCGGCCACCAAGTGCCCCAATACGACGATGCTCGTCGGCGGCTACAGCCAGGGCAGCGCTGTGGTGGACAACGCGATACAAGGGCTGCCCGCCGACATGCAGTCCAAGATCGCGGGCGTCGTCCTCTTCGGCTACACGCGCAATGCCCAGGACAAGGCCCAGATCCCGGGATACCCCACGGCCCAGACCAAGATCTTTTGCGCGCCGGGGGATCTGGTGTGCGACAACACGCTGACCATCACCGCGGCACATCTTTCGTACGCGGCCAACGCGCCGGCTGCTGCGTCGTTCCTTGCTAGCATGGTCAAGAACAACGCTACCGCTTAAAGAGCTGAAGCGTCAGCGGCAAGCAGCACGGCTCAGAAGAGGCCGAACGGGTACCCCTCTGACGCGTCTCATTGCTTTCTTGTATACCCGACTTCATGGCAGGATCCTAGGGTAGTCACCTTTCTGTTGATCATTTTCTTAATGTTTCTTAGTGCGATGATTACCTGAGTATACAAACTAGATGTATATCATTACAACTACTTAACCTATAAAATCCACGTGGTGTTCTAGCATCACTTGAGCCTCAACGATTTGTGAACTAGTCGATGTCAATGTATCTGATTATGTAGTACATTAAGTATTTAGAGTCTCTGGCGAGGAGCCGCATAGGCATTGGTGGCTAAGGGTTTCTCTCAGGCTCTGGTGCGAGAGGGCGGCGTTCCCTGCGCCCATCTTCAGCCGTTTGGGGGGGGGGGGGACAGGCTCTCAGCAGCCATTCAGCAGCTTGGGCTCAGCTAGAAAAGAACAATGCTGTAATCCTGTCGAATTTCGTCTTTCGAGAAGAAAAAAAATGTTGGGAGAATGGATCAGGGGAATGGATCTGGTAAGTCAAAACATGAGCCAGGCACTGTTGAAAGAAGTCCACCATAAACAGTCGGATTCGAGCAGGTGAGGTTGGAGATATTGTGGCCGTGCAGGGTGTGGCGTATGGCGCTAGCTCTTTGCGGGGTGGCAGTTCCTGCCTCAGGAGGATTCTCCACTTCAGCTTTTGCACCAGCCACCAAAACCTCCAGTTTCTTCCTCTCTTCCCCATACTTTTACTTGACACAACAACCTCAACCTTTGCACCTCTCCCAAGCAACAACCCCTATCCTTTCCCTGCATTAGCGACCGTCAGAGTATCCTCTAGCGATCGCTGATGTAGATTCTTTATCCTTCCATACCTTTTCAACGATCTCCATCAATCTCCAACAACCATCTTGCACGACCTGAAGCAAAGCAGAACCCATCCAGATCCAGGTCGCCCACCATGTCTGACTTCATTGGGTCCGCATGCCCTGACCCTGCCACGGGCCTCTCCCTCTCTCCCTTACTATATAGGACCTACTAACATGTACCTCAATAGATCCGTCATTTCTCTAATATCAAAGAGCGACATCCGGTAAGAGCCCGCCTGCCTCTGCGTGACCCGCGCTTCGAAGAAAAAATAAGCCAAGCTGGTCCTAACTAACCCCACCAACAGCTACGTCGGCACCCTTGTCGAGATCAACCCGACCGAGTCCACCGTCTCTCTCGAAAATGTCAAGTCGCACGGCACAGAGGGCCGCAAGTCTGACCCTGCCGACGAGGTACAAGGCTCGCAGCAGATCTACGAGTTCATCGTCTTCAGGGGCAGCGATGTGAAAGACCTGCGGGTCGAGGAGGCCCCTGCGCCGCCCAAGGAGAATCAGCCTCCTCCCATGCCCAACGATCCTGCCATTGTCGGTGTGAGTATCCCCTCACCTCCCTTTGCCGAATCGCGCATGCCACTGCGCCTTGTATGATGAACTATTTCGGATGTTAAAACAATTTCTTGACTGAATTGCGCAAACAAACCCCATGTTGATATTTCCGTTGCCTTCCTTCTGATCCTACAAAACCCCTCCTACATCAGTTGACATACCCATCTCTCCGAGACCTGTTGTGTGTGCTAACACTCGATTGATCAGGCGCGGTCTCATCCAGGACGAGCCCCGGGTGGCCCCAACCCCCAAGGTCCCCAAGGTCCTCCAGGTCCTCCTAGCGCACCCGGTTTCCAGAATCCCAACATGTTCCCCCCCTACCCACCACAGAACTGGGGCCGGCCCGGTCCTCCTGGCCCTCCTGGTCCTCCAGGCCCTGGTGGATATGGTATGGGATATCCTCCTCCGGGTTGGTTCCCTCCTGGTCAGGGTGGCTTCCCGCAAAACGCCCCTCCTCCCTGGAACTACCCTTTCCCCGGTGGTCAACCTGGTGGCCCACCTGGACCCCCTAGCATGCCGCAGCAGCAGCAGCAGCAGCAGCAGCAACAAAATCAGCAGCCGCCAGTCCATTCTTCCACCAACGGCGCACCGGAGAACCAGCGACCGACCGCTGGACCTGGTGCTGATCAGCACAAAGGCCCGGCTCCGGTCGAGATGCCCTCTGAGCCTCAGCCTCTCTCTCAAGTGCCTCTCAACCAGGCCACAATGCCAGCGCCTACTCCCCCAGTTGACTCAAAGCCATCTGTCGAAGAGGTCAACGTGACGGCGGCTCTGCTGGAGAACCAGAAAGCTGGAGGCCCTGCCAGTGACCCCAAGCAGGTTCCCACCGGTCCCAGAGGAGGTTTCACTGGCATCAACCCCGTCATTCCCGCCACTCTTGAGTCGGCCCAACAAGAAGCCGTCAAGGCAGCTATCGCGGCCCTTGGCCAGGCAGGCCAGGCAGGTGTTTCCCAGCCTTCTACTGCCAATGGTCTGGACAACTTGGCCAGGAAGGTTGGAGAAATGTCTATGAACGCCGCGCGGACCGGCATTCAAACCAGCAGGGGTCGCGGCCGTGGGCGTGGTGGTGCCATTTCCTACTCGCGCGTGGAGATTCCCAAATCCGACTTCGACTTCGCCGAGGCGAATGCCAAGTTCAACAGGGATGACGTGATCAAGGAGAAGATTGCTGGCACATCGGCAGCTGATACTTCTGAAAGCGTTGTTGCTGACGGCGAGGTCTCTGAGGAGGCTGCCCCAGCGTACAACAAGTCGAAGTCGTTCTTCGACAATATTGGAAGTGATTCCAACAAGAACACCGCCAAGGCGCAGCACGATCGCAATGCGGAGAGGCAGAAGGATGTCGACACCTTTGGCCAGGCCAGCGTCGACGGTGGCTATCGCGGTCGCGGTCGCGGCAGAGGACGTGGCCGTGGATACCGTGGTCGTGGGCGTGGTCAAGGCTACAGCGGTCGTGGTAATTACCAGCCTCGTGGTAACGCGCAGCCCGTCTCCCAATAGCGGTCGATGCAATATTCGTCACAGAATAGGGACCTGGCTCCAAACACCTGGTGATGTCCGGCATTCGCACCGGATGCTTCACGAAAGACACTGGGAACTCAAATCGTTCCAGTGGATCCTCGTTCGACAAGAGCATAACCACGATGGCATTTCCTTTTCCATTGGTCTCGAGGCCAAGTATTTTTGTGCATCTCTGCACTTCATTGCGTCTGACTTCCACAACAAACGATGACATTGTACACTACTCTTTCAAATTATCGAGCGACAGCTGTGTCTTTTTTTCTTCCTTTCCTTTCCTTCTTTTCCAGAGGTGGACGGCGGCGGATCGGCATGCTCGAGAGGTTGCCTGTGCGATGACGGTGCGGGTGCGTCTTTCATTTGATTTCGTCGGTGGTGGCGTCGTTCGGCGTAGGGCAGGCATAGGGCGGCCAATGGTTTTAGGCGTACGAGGCAAAATGCACACAGAGCAAGAAAAAACGTGCGCGATGCAGAATGGCGGCAGGAGTGCGATTGATTCATAGGCAGGCTGGCATGTCTGACGGCGAAAACGAAAGGGGCGGTTCTGGTATGGTGGAAGGTTTTCTGAAATGCTGGATACAGCCCTCACATACTGATTGATACTGACTATCATGATAAAGAAAGACGAAGAGTGAAAGCAAGCAAACAATGACTTGGGAGAACAACAAGATACTGCGAGTGGGCTGCGGACTGGGCTTTTGCTCTTAAGCAGCCAAGCCAGTCAGCCATCGGGTAGATGAAGATACTCGTAGCCAGGCAGAATTACCAAGTCGCATATTGCCCTCATTATCCTGTCATTGAATTTTTTTTATTTTCTTTTGTTTTCGCACGTGCATTGAGGGTGTAATCAGGACAGTATAATATATTCTGGTACTATTCTCCTACGAAGTAACGTTTTATTGCCTCAAGACAGGAGGCCCACAATCTCCTGAATAGCACCAGCCACCAGCTCAGGGTTCTCAGGCTTCAGCTCCGAGACATCCACATCCTCCTCACTGCCGCTTGCCGCGTCCTCATCGCTATCTGAACCATAGTCAACCAGCCCTAAACCCGGTGGCTTGCCTGTAGCTGTTGGGACCAGCCTCCCCTCCCCGGCGGATGGTAGGCCCTGCCTCTCGAGGACGCTGTTGTCTTCGTCGCCGGACATGCCGCCAAGGCTACCATCGTCGTCATCGCTCGACGTATCCGGGTCACTACTGGTCGTATCGGCACCATCACCGACCCCTTGTGCGGTGCGGCGAAATTCGTCGCCATCGCTGTTGATTTCGCCCTCCTCCGCGTCTTCTGGATTTCCGTCTCCTTGTCTATGCTGCTGCTGCTGCTGCTGCTGTCCGCGTCCGCCTCCCCGGCCTCGAGCACCACCGCGTCCTCGTCCTCTGCCCCGGTCGTGGCGGCCACTCCGCATCGGGATGCCATCCTCGCCGACAGCTTGGCGCTTGTGCGGTGGCCTCTCGCCGCCCCTGTCGGCCCCGGCTTTGCGCTTCTCGGATCTTTTGTTGTTGTTGTTGTTGTTGTTGTTGTTCTTCCTGCTCTCCCGAACCCGGCGGTCCGTCGAGCCTAGGACGAAGCCCTCTGGCAGTTGGTCCACTGCGGCTGCGGGCGGCGAAGGAGGAGGAGGAGGGAAGACGTAGACCGTGGGGAACTCGAGCACCGTCCGGCCCATGAGCGCCCTGCCAAGGGTTTCTGTGGCGTCGAGCGGGATCAGCTCCTTGGGCTTGCCTGCTGGCGTGAGCGGCCTGAGGAGGTAGAAGCTGTGGTGTCGCTTGGCGTCGATGAGCTCGTCGGGGAGCCACGAGGACACGGTAGCTGCGCGGTCGACATCCCAGGTGCCGGTGTAGGGGTTCTGACTCGTATACGGAGTCGCAAACCAGGTAGCGTCGTCGGCATCCTGCATCGCGCTGCGGCGGCCGTCCTCCTTGACCTCCTTGATGAGGACCCGCCGCCTCTTCCTCGCATGGGCTGACAAGAAGGCGTCTTCGTCCTCCTCATCCTCTTCTTCGTCCCTGTGCTGCAGCCCCTTGCGAGACCAGGCCAGCGAGTTCCCCAGCGCCTTATAGAGGGGGATCGTCTCGAGCGCCTTGTGTCGTATCCTCGTGCTCGCGCCGTCGCTGCCCAGTGCGTCGTCAGGCCCGCCGGCGGCGCCGTAGACGATCCACTCCACGCACCAATTGATCCGCCCTGTCTTCCTGTTCCACGCTGTCGTATTCTCGCGCTGCCGCGCCATCCCGACCGGCATGTGCACAACCTCGACGTTCGCCTGGTCGAGCCGCTGGCGGACCCTGCGGGCGAGGGAAGACGGCGGACCACCGCCCGTCGTCGTCGTCGTCCTCCTCCTCCTCCTACTCCTGCTCCCGTCACCCTCGCCCTCCTCCTCTTCCTCTTCCTCCTCGCCGTCCTCGCCGTCCTCGCCATCCGATCCAAAGAGAGCACCCCTGCGGCTGCGATCATTACTCACAAACCGCACCTCCTCGCCAAACCACATCTTGCGCCAGCGCCTCTCCTCGCCCAGCTCGCGCAGCTGCTTCTCGGAGAACAGGCCGCGCTCCTCGACGATCTCGCGCTGGTTGCGGTCGCGCTCGCGCTCGATGGCCGACAGGAAGTTGTAGTCGTGGTCCACGCCCGCCGGGGTGCGGAGGCGGGCGGCGGGCATGTAGGCGGTAGGGTCGCGCCGGCCGGTGCAGCTGGCCCAGTCCTTGTGCTTTTGGGAGCAGGCGAGGGAGCAGGTGTGGGTATGGCAGGCGGGACATGTGTACCTGGGCACGTCGGTGTGGCAGATGGAGCAGAGGGTCGAGAGGAGGGGGTCGGCCATCTCTGGGACGGACTGCTCGGGGCAGGGGCAGTGTTGGATGCGGGCGAGGAGGAGGAGGGTGGTTGAGGTTGGCCGAGGGTTTGTGGTGGCACGGTGGCCGGTGGTGGCGGTGGTTGAGATGTTGGGGGGAGGGACACCATAGAACTAAACGAGAACTGACGAGAAATTAAAGAGAGAAGTCTCGTCCGTCTTAACAATTCATCATTTGTTGAATTTTTTTGGACGGGTTAAAGAAAAATGAAAGTTCAAATTGAGTACTGGGCAAGTAAACATTTTTATGGGGTCAAGGCAAATAGAAACCCTTCTTTATCTTATCTCCTCCACTGTAGCCTTTCCCCCCCCCCCCCCCACACACACTGTTAGCCCATATAAATAAGCCTCCTCCTCCTCCTCCTCCCCTTCTTCCTCCTCAAGCAGGAATATGAAGTAAGAATACTTTCGACAGCATAGATGTTCCATATACATATAATCCAGCATTGAATTTTACACATCAAGTTCTGCTAATGTGCTCACTTTTCTCGCCTTCTGCGAAACAACGAAATAAAATGGGAGTGTCCCACGGGACGAAATTTCTAGAAATCCTAAGAAAAGCGTCTATAAGCCAACGAATTTTTGTGCTCATTATTTCAGGCGGCTCAATATAGCTGATGAATAAAATTTTTTTTAAAATATGGATTAGCCATTATGTACAGAACTGGAGGCCAACCTTGATCCAAAGTAAAAAATAAAAAAACAATCATTTATGTACTTAATATCCTTCAGCCGGAAGGCGCCTCAGATGGTTACCCATACGAACAGAACCACTTTCAGAAGAAAGAAAGAAAAATAAAAGATTTGCAAGATGAGAAAGCCGGGGCTAGTCGATGCAAAGAGCTACCATCCATCATTCCGACCATCCCGCTGCATTAAACCCCGTCAGGAGAGAGAGGGCTCGGTTCTCCTCTTATCGGAGCCGCAATACCCGGTGAAGCGAGAGAGGCTTTCGAGTCTAGAGAGGAGGAGAAGAGTATGTACACGAAGCCGCTCATTCCGAGCAAACCTTATTGTGTATGCCAGAGGTCGATCAATGTGTGTTTAACTCTATCTACCCTTTACTTGTGGGGGGGGGGGGGCGCCTGCGAGGTTGTGGTGATAATACAGTTCACTCAAGGGCGAGATTTAATTCAGCAAATCCTGCCTTAGTAACCACACTTGGAGCCGTCGTCGAGCGCTGGAAGACAGAAGACCATTGGAGGCAGCCAAAAATGTTGAGGATAAGAAACGGTCTGGTCTGGTCTGGTCTGGTCTGGTGAGTTGTTTATGCATGAAATGGCGTCAGTCTAGCTCGGAAGGTCACCTTTTGTTGAAGGGTATTAAGGTGTGTACTATATAATAGCAAGTACCTTGATAGACAAGGAGGCCCAGATCCCCCTAGTGCAATCTTCAGCTTCAAAGCTGAAATACTACTAGCAAGTATGTGATCACTGCATCATGGGCACCTTAGCGCATGAAGTGGTGATTTCCAGTAAGTAGTCGCGCGCGCTCTCTACTGAGAGAGAGAGACCTGGTGAGGGGACGCCTAGTTGGTCGCTTTAAACAGGCACACATCAAAAACGCACATACGCCTAATGCAGGTTGACGGTACCATGGGAAATGCGCGAATGGGATAAGATAGACATGCGGATCGGGGGGAAGGCTCTGGTACATCTCAACTGGTGGCTAAGTTAGTAAGTAGCGAAGATAACTCCTTTCGATATCTGTGAGACTGTTTCAACTTTTGTTCTTTTGTTGGAGGGGAGGGGGCATGAGTGACACCTTGCATACCAATTACTGCGAGGAATCGGCTACTGCGGACATGGAACAGACAGACTAAGAAGAAGAAGAAGAAAAGAAGGAAAAGTCTGAAGGAGAGAAAAAGGATGAGAAAGAAGAAAAAAACGCTGCTGCTGCTGTTGTTGCGTAAGTGGTTCCATATTCGATGGGTCCTGCGCTTTTTCTTGTCTTTTTTTCTTCTTCTTCTCTTTGCTTCTTTCGCCCAGACCCAAAAAGTCAATGGCATGTGATGGTCGCCTTTCTCGTATGAGTGGGGCAAAAAAAAAATCAATAATAGACCCCCTTGCGCAGCGGCGAGCAGGACAATTTCAAGATCATGAATATGGGACCCAGTAGAAAGGGTGGCCCAGATGCAAGCAAAATCGAAGCAAGCCATTGTACATAATACATAAAATGGATTCATAGTAAGCTGAGAGGGACAGGTTTCGCATGTGAAAATGGGCAGAAAGTGGATGGTTTTTTTTTTTTTTTTTGGTCGTTGGTGGGCCGCGCCATCATACAGTAAGGCCGAGGAACGTCGTCAAAAGGGAGGGAGGGAGACTTTTGCGAATCTGGGGCGGAGCCGGAATCAAGCCACTCTGCGCCAAAGACAAGAAGAACGCATATTGCATATGTCAGTTGCAAGCCCCTGCCGCGTGTTCCCTATCCTTCCAGGGCAAAGACGAGCTTAGCTACCCGATTCACTTGGTGATGATGACCGACGGCGCCCTGTGGTGTGAGATGCGTCCGCGCACGAGAGGGAGGGAGAGAGGGATACAGAGAGAGAGGGAGAGAGGGGAGAGAACCGTCGGATAAGAGCAGGGCTCGGGTATTACTGGGGGGTGGGGGGGCCTTGCAAAAAAAGTACCAGCCATCCATATTGGTGTGGTGTGGTGTAGTATCGTGAATTCAACCCCCCCCCCCAATAGTGGCGTGGTGTGTGTGGTGAGGGTGGTGTGGCCGCATGTCTCAATGAAACACCGGTGAGTATGCTGCCAGTCAACCAGCGAGTTGATGCAACTACCTGCAGCACATTCCAGCAAGCACATCATCGAGGTCTAAAGTTGTTTATCTGCCCCCCCCTCTGAGACCAGAGGCGCTCCTGTCAGAGAGTTGGGAAAGATAAGGAAAAAGACGTTGTTATTGAGACCATCTTCCTGATGCATGTCTCAATAGAAACGTGTCTGGCCAGCGAGAGATGCTCGATCCTCGTGCTGGTGGTACTAATGTAGGTTTTCGGGGGCGGCACGCATGAAAATGGTGAGAGCTTTCACATGCTTTCCATGGGTGATGGGGTGCGTGAATGGTGGAATGTGAGGGAACAGGGGGGGGGGAGGCTTTGGAACAGGGGCTTAAACCCCTGTATCTTCTTCTCTGCAAGCCATCCTACCCATTTAAAACGCCCCGCCGCGGCGAGTGTGTGTCGAGCAAGTGTGTGTCGAGAGCTCATCTTTTGTAGTGTAGAGAAAAGTGTCCCAAAATTAAAAATTAGAAAATCTTGGGTGTCGTCAAGGTAGAACAACAGATGCGTGGAAAGAGAGAGGGGGAGAGAGAGAGAGAGAGAGAGAGAGAGACCAGCGGGAAGAGAGCTCTCCCAGCAACAAAAGCCCCCCCCCCCCCTCTTCCCTTGTATCTCAGTACTAAATCAAGTAAGAAGCTCATGGTAACGTTCCGCGCTGAGCGGCCAAAGAACCAAGGACGCCCCACCGTCGGAATACTATAGCAGAGCTTCCCGCCTGGGATCCACTCTTCACATGCCAGTAGATGGGCCTTATCAGCGCCAGCGCAGCATCACAGGAGCCCACCTTTGTTGCCTGTGCCTCAAATCGATGCACATCGTCTGTGGTTCTCTCTTGTTCCTTCTTTTTTTCCTTTCTTTTTTTTTTTTTTCCTTTCCCTTACATGATACCTAGCCGAGTTACGTCAATCCAAGTCCAATCATCGTTCATTCGCCCCTCCACCCCCGGCTCCCCCCTCCCCTTCGATTTTTCCTTTTAGCTTTGGGTCTGCACTCGAAGCACCCTCCTCTTTTTGCTTTTTTTTTTCTTTCTTCTTTCTTTTCTTTTCTCTCCTTTCCTCCCCTCCTTCCCTTCGATATCAACCTTATCTCCCCTCGCTCACTCTCACACACTCACACACACCAACAAACAAACCTTCTTCTCCTCCCTCCTCCATCTAACCCATCAGTATTGGCCTATCTCTTCCACATTCACCCTCACCTTGCGCCATTGCTCAATCATATCTCAAAAGCACCCTCCACAATTTCATCATCATCAAGAGACGTCAGACCTCTAGCGCAAAGTCAGACTTGCTCTCTTTCTCTCTATATAGCACCACTCTTCCGGTCTTCACAGCATTGTCAATACAAACTCCTGGTATAACCCCCCAAGATGACGACACCTCAGGTTAACGGTGATGTACCAGCATCTTCTTTCCTGAAGGTAAGCTCCCCAGATAATACACACACACACACACACACAACTCTTGCTCTTTTTGCATGATTTCGAACCGCAATTTCCAATCTACACGGCATGGTCTTGTGATGGCATGCGAGACGGGATCATCGGGTGTGCAAAGCAGTCTTCTCGTGCTTGCTTGTCTAGCCACCAAGATGATTGGATCTGAAGCTTCTATTCTGCAATCAGCTTTGTCCTTCATGAGCCAATCCGGTCGCCACTTCTGTGGGGCCACCTCGGCAGTCATGATATGGCCAACACGCAAAGGAGAAAAAAAAGAAAGAAAGGGAAAGAAAAGAAGAAAAAAAAAGAGTGTCGCACATTGTTCTTTCAGTACCACAAGGCTTGACGCTGACTTGATTTTTTTTTCTCCACCCCTTCCCGCAGCACCTGACCGGGTATCCAGTGGTCCACGACGGCGTCGAGACCTTCAAGGCGAACCCGTACGGTCAAAAGTCCCTGCAGCTGGGCGACTCGGCCTACAAGACCTTCGCCGCCCCCGTCCTGCCCTACCTCTCGAAACCCTACCAGTATGTCGAGCCCTACGTCAAGAAGGCGGACGACCTCGGCGACAAGGCCCTCGCCAAGGTGGACGAGAGGTTCCCCGTCGTCAAGAAGCCCACCGGCGAGCTGTACTCGGACGCCAAGGGCATCGTGCTCCTCCCCTACAACAAGGCCTTCGAGGGCAAGGACCACGTCCTGAACGTCTACAGCAGCGAGTACAAGAAGGCCGGCGGCGAGAACGGATCCGGCCTCATCCTGACCGGCAAGGCCGCTGTCGCCACCGCCCTCATCCTCACCACCGAGACCGTCAAGTTCATCGGTGACTACCTCGGCCAGAAGAAGGAGCAGGCCCATCACGCCGTCGACAACAAGGTCCACAACTAGTGTGCACGTCGCCTGTGCGAGTCGCCACACACCCGCCCGCCGTCTCTCCTTCTCCGACAAACCTTACCGTTTTCAGATACCCCCAGTTTCGAGCCGACGCACGGGGAGCAAGGAGAGGAAGCAAAGAACAACAAGAAGAAGAACATTTATCATCATCACCATCCCAAGCACAACCTTCGACACAGACGGGTCCCTTTCGAGGTTGAACATGCATGACCTCTGCGGTCGATTCAGACCATTCAAGCGGGGGAGGGAATCGAGCAGCGGGTTTCAAAAAGCTAATCCTCCTTCCATCATGAGCGGCTGGAAAGCATCACGATATCCAGTCTAGTTGGTTTGGTGGTTTTTTTTTGTTTTTTTTTATTTTTTGGTTCGATCACCTCTCCCTCTCTCCTAACGCGTTTTTTTTCTCTTCTCGGGGGACGATGCCCTGTTGCCCATGACCATGATTTCTAGTGCTGTCAAGCAGTGACCGGTCCTCGTGTCGATTTGGGCCAGGGCAACCCGGTGCTCTTTTGTTCGAGCTTGCCACGGTTTTTCGTTTTTGTTTTCTCTATTCTTTTTCTTCTTCTCTTGGTATCCGAAGCAAGACCGATCTTTTCTTTTTTTTTCTCCTTCTTTCTTTTCCCTTGGGTGTGCCGGCGGGCAACGGCGAAGGAGCATAGTCATCGAGATCTTGTGTGTCCGGTGGGGGGGGGGGGGGCGGGGGGAACATAGCTAATAGATCTCTTGGTCTTTAACTCTTTATATATCGTGATACTCTTTTTTTCCCCCTCCTTCTCATGATGGAGCGTAAAGTAATTTTCCACATCACATGGTGCTATGAAGAGAGGTTTACGTATAGATTAAGGTGGGTTGGGTGGCCAGTGTAACGACGCCATAAGTCTCGGGACCTCCTCTCTCTACTTTGCTCTTTCACCTTGCCGCGCCTATCTTAAAGACCGGATTATATTATGTTGTTGCCTTGGTTGCTTGTCAACCCTTCCTCCCTGCCTTAACTAGATATTGAGTTGGTTGCTCGTAACATCTATAGTCAGCCAGCTACGATAGCAAGGAAGATAAGATTAGGTATATAAACAGGAATCCAGGCCGGACGGGGGGAGGATTTGTGTTATTGTTGTCGGGTCAACTTTCTTTTTTCTTTCCTCCCCCCCCCCCCTTCCCCCTTTTCTCGTGGGTATATAAGGCAGATGCGCGAGGACGATGATCAGGGCGGAGCAGGCTGGGCCACCCAGGTTGGATGGATAAATGGATAGATAATGATGGCAGTTCCGAACCACAATTTCACTGCCGCATTCGTGACGCAGAGCTATTACATTCGATGACAAGTGTGTGTGTGTGTGTGTGTGTGTAGAAGAAAGAGCCAACCTACGGCTGGGACCTGTTTGCTCGGGGGCGGCAAGTATGCCACTATCATACAAGAGGACTGGAACCATTGGATGCACGCATTTATCAATGTGAGAAGAGAAGCTGGATGGAAATTCGTTGTTGCATATTGAGAGAAGCCCTCAGTGTCTGGCCCCTGGGCGAAGCGAAAATTACATACAAAGAACTCGCCGGTGTGGCCAAAGTATCAAGCCACACCAGTAGATTGATTGATATAGTTGGTCTTTACGCCGTCACGGCCAAGTCACCAAATCCCGTGTCTGCACCAAATCGACCTGTCCACTCTCCAACAAGAGAAAAAGAAGGAAAAAAAAGATCTGATGAGAATGTAGATCAAAAGAAGGGCATGGGGGGAATCGGATACGTATCGGTCTTCAAAAAAATCCACAACGCCCCATTACAAAACAGGTAAAAGGAATAGGTTTTTCTTTTTCAACAAGCCGCCTCCTGGTATAAGAATGTATGAAGTGATAGAAATGATGGGGGGGGGGGGAGTGAAGAAGAAGAAGAAAAAAAGGTATGTTGCATAAAAAATGCCCCCAAAAAAGAATCTGGTATCGTGTCGGCATTACCGCCAAAGTTGGAGGTTTTGATCATAACCTGCCAACAGCTCCTGCGATCGCCTCTTTTTGAAATCGGCGTCGCGTTTCCTTCTCAACTGTTTGGCCTCTTCGGCCTTTCTTCTTGCCTCTTGCTCAGCCCAGTCTAAGGCTGTCTGTAGTTCTAATGAACGTCGTTTTTTGAAGTCAGGGTCCCCCCGCTTAGGACCCTGCTTCGCCGCGATTCAATGCGGACCTCCCAGTGCACTTATTCGAGCGCCAGCGGGGCGCTGGACGAGAGTGTTGGCGTGCTTGCCGACAATGTGCTCGGGCTGAGGGGCGTCGCTGTCGCTGCGCTCCACATACTCATCCTCGTCGTCCTCGACAATCTTGGTCGGTATGTCGTGGCTGATGCTGTACTGCTGCGAGGCGCGCTCGGGGGTGGTCCCGCTCGACGTGATGGACATGCTCGTGGAGCTCCGGTTAGGGATCAGGTCCGGAGTGGGAGGAATGCTCGAGGCGCGTCCAGAGTGGTGGACGGCCTCCTCGGTAGCCTCGGAGGTTGTCATGGAGCGACCGTCCTCGCTGCTGGCCAAGTTGCTGCTCCTGCGCCGGTTCATCAACAGGCTGCCGTCAGAGTCGTTGGCCAGCTGCAGTCCCTCGACAGCTGCCTGGCACTGCTCCGCGATATTGCGGATAATGTGGGCAATGGCATCGGTCTTGTCCTTGAGGTGGCGGTCAGCCACATCGGAGAAGCTAGACTGCGAGAAGCGCTGGCTGTTGCGAGCGGCCTTCAGGAGAAGCTTCTTGTCGGCTTCTGACATGGTGCCGTCCTCGTCCGCAGCCGCAATGAAGCCGTTGGCGATCTCCTCCTCGATACCAGCAGGGTTCGAGATGGACTGGACGAGATGCTCCATGTGGTGGCTCTGTCCACCAATCAGGCTGCGCAGGTGCAGGACGACGCGGTGCGCCTCATCGCGCTGGCGCAGGATGGTCATGTTGGTATGCTGAAGAGCAGCAAGCTCCTTCTTGTTCCTCTTGCGGTCACGCTCGAGCTCCTCGGCAATCTCCTGCTGGAGGACGAGCGCCTCGAGGGCGTCATCACGCTGCTTCTCGGTGCCGGTCAGGCGGACAGACATGCGGGCGGCATCGTCCTTCTGCTGATCAATGAGGGTTGCAAGACGGCGGTTCTCGCGCTTATGACCCTCAATCTTGACCTTGAGGTCTTGTGTCTCCTTGGTCAGCGTCTCGGCGAAGGCCTGGAACTTGAGGAACTATTGTTGATATATCGTGTCAGCCTGCACATCTCTTGTAGCATCTCAACAAACACAACGAGACGGTCGGTGTGATTATGCTTACCTGCTGCTTCCAGCTCTCCAGCTCCTCGTTCAGGTAGTTGTTGCGCTTCGTCACCTTGGCAAGCTCCGTGTCCATCCTGCCCTTGAGGTTGATGAAATCCTGCCAGGCCTCGAGAGCATCGCGAGAGTACTGGTTCCTCTCACGAACAATCTCGTTTAGGTGCCTCATGGAGACCTTGGTCATGAGCGGCTTCTTCACGGACCCTCCAAACACAGCCTTCAGACCGCTGTTGCGGCCCATCTTCTCGCAGACGTGATCCATGACGGCCATGACGGCATCCTGGTTCCACCACTCGGGGTCCTGGATGGACTCAACCTCGCCGCGCATGACGATGATCTGGCCAGCCGGGACCAGCTTGCCACCACCGTATGCAGAGCGCAGGTGCTGCGGGACACCTGATGGCGCGACGTCTCCGTTCAGGGCCTGCGTCAGGCGTGTGACAAACTTGTTCCGCTGGCTGGGCGTCAGAGCAGTGGGCGGGTCAGAGGTCAGGACAAAGTTGCGGTCCAGGTCAACCACCAGCGCGTCACCAGGCGCCGTGAAGAGCGACCGACACTCGGCGGTGATACCAAGAATATAAGGACCGGGCTCCTGGGCAAGCTCCTGGGCGTGACGAGCGTGCACAACAGGAACGTACAGACCGCTCCACTCATAGACACGGGCGCAGTAACGGACGGTCTCGGCGGCCATGGTGAGCATAGCAGGGTAGTGGCTGACGAAGATGATTCGGCGGGTCGGCGAGATGGCTGCCTCAATAACGCCGACGATGTTCGGGATGGACAAGCAAGCAAAGATGGGCCACATGTCGAAGTTCTGGAAGCCAGTAGGCGAGGAAGGGAACTGGTAGCAGAGGGCGTAGTCCTTCATGTCGATGCGAACGAGGTCGTTCAGGCGCGGGGCAGGGAAGCTCAGGATCCTGGAGACCTCCTCGGCGTGGAAGAGGTTGGTGGCCTTGTTCCAGTGAATCCACATGCCCCGGAGGTAGTCGCCAAGCAGGTTGTAGAGAGGGTACCTGGAAAGGAAGGACAGGCAGTAGGGGATCCAGTAGGTCTCATCCGTGTTGTCGTAGAAATCGGGCTCGGTTCTCTTCCTCAGGTCGCGGATCGTCTCAGCCCTCTTCTCGTCGGCGCGGGACCACACTCGCAGACAGATACCGTATAGAGTGTGCGATGAGTCTTGCTGGAGGACGAAGGCGTGGTGGACGCAGTGAGGCTGGCTCCTGCCTGTGCAGATCTCGACATCGTGAGGGAAGCATGCCTAGCTAATATTAGTTTACTTGTCCTTTCTTTTCTTCTCCTTCTTCTCCTTCTTTCTCTTTTCTGTTCCAATGACAGCCGAGACCACGCCTCATAGAAAGCGGTAAGACTTACCCTCATGGCAGCGTGCAGGGAGCGAGCGATTTCATTGTCCTGCTCCAACCTGGGACTGCTTCCCAGGATCTCTGGGAGCCAGAATTGGCCGACTGCGCCCTTCATGTGGCCAATCTTGCCCTGAGACGGCGGAGGCGCCTTCACCCACTGCGAGGGCTCACGGCCCACGCCACAGACCATGTAGGCATGTGTGAGGGTCTTGGGCGTCCGCTGTTGAGGCTTGGCGCTAAGCGTGGAGGGCATCGGCTGGGTGATCCTGGAGTGCAGCGAAGAGGTTCGGCTCGGGATGATGAGGTTACTGTCGGCCTCGCGCGTGACGGGACGGTCGCTAGTCCGCGGGCGGGTAAACGAGGTGTGCGCCGTAAGAGAGTGAGCCATGGTTGCTGTTGTCTGGCTACACGGAGAGAAAGATGACTTTGGTTTGGTTTGGTTTGGTTTGGTTTGGCTTGGCTTGACCAGGACCAAGTTGGGGGACACAGAGAGAGAGATGGAAGAAGGGATTCGTGACAGGTCGTCGAGTCGTACGTGGTATGCCGGTAGTTGGTGTGATGATGTGAAAGAAGAAATGTGGTGACAATAGGTAAAGTTTTAAAGCAATAGCTGTGACTGTTCTGTAGCCAGGTGCGCTCAAAGGGTTGGGATGCCGGTCCGCTTCGTGCAGGCTCGATGCTGTCGTGGAAGAATGGTAGAAGAGAAATTATGAGGACTCGTCGAGGTACTCGTGTTGAGGTATGTATGAGATGTAGGAAGGAGAGGCGGGATCCAAAACCAATCAAGGCCAGGGCGGTAAGAATAAAGCGATCAATTCGACATTGATAGTCTCAAGCTGGCGGAGGGCCGTGTGAAGTGTGCGTGTGTGTGTGTGTCAAGTGATAATCCTTTCTTTTTTTTCTCCAACGGGAGGAGGTGGGCGTCTGGACATAGACCAGAGTCTTTGTTTGCGGTTGGCAGTGGCACTTGCAGGCCGGCGCTGTGCAGTTGAGAGCTATGAGGTAAGAAAGGAGAGAGAGAAAAGGGAAAAGGGGGGGGGAGAAGAAGGAGGAGAAGGAGGAGGGCCAAGAGTGCGGTAGAGAAAGGAGCCGTCTGGTTTTGAGTGAGCGAGAGAAGAAATGAGGCAAACGGAGAAGCAAGCAGTAAATAGGAGAGCACGACCCCCAAACGGCCCAATTGCAGGGCGCTGAAGAGGGGGAGACGAGATTGACAGGGGGCCCAAGTCAGGGCAGGTTGATTTCCGAAGAGGGCAAGAAACGAGTGGCACTGTGCACGTCTGCACCTGCAGGTTTCCTCTTCAACAAACGATGCTAACCATGCCATAGCGTCCCTAGTACATAATGATAAAGTAGTAAGCAGCATCACAGTATAGAATGTACTATGTACTATGGTACTCTTTTCTCTCTCTCTTTGTCTCTCTCTCTCTCTCTCTTTCTCTCTCTCTTGCCCTCTTTTTTCCTCTTCTTCTTCTCCCCTTCTTAGTAGCCCTAATGCCCTGGTCTCAGGCAAATGATCAAACACTCGGACACTGCAAAGAACCTGCAGAAGTGGAGGGGACTAGGGCCAGGGAGCGGACCCTGTCACCTGCAGCATGTATGCAGCAAGCACTGCAGGTCGTGATGTCCCCCGTACCTTGCAGCTTGCTGGAGACTCTGCATGCTGGGACCTCTTTTTTTTTTTTCCTTTGCCATGGTCTCGCCACCTCCTCTTCTCTCTTTTTCCCATCCCACCCCACCCACCGCCAGTGGCCACTGTATCCATCCCCTCGGTTCACTTTCAGTTGCCAATACCCACCATATTTTAATATACCATCCCCAAGCACACAGTTAGTACAGTGCAACATCACTGAGAGAGAGAGAGAGAGGGGGGGGGGGCTGGCCATCACTATCATGCACATGCTGCTACTGGTCTCTACTAGGTGTGGCACAGCTCCCGCTCCTTCTCTCCTGTATGCCACCCTATATCATACCATACTATGTACTATGTGTATGTGTGTGTGTGTGTGTGTGTGTGTGTGTGCGCGCTCTAACATGACAATCTATCAGTGCGAAGCAGGTCATGACTGGATGAAGTATTGTGATCCGTAGGAATACAGTATGCAATGAAACAGTGACCCATGCAGCTGGAGAGAGGCCCGTGCAGCAGCGCCACACACCTGCTCCGTATTTTAGCTGCACTAGCATGTATCTGTAAATACTATAGTTGTAGTACTGCTCATGAGTCGAAGAAGATCAATTTCATGGCTGAAACCCTTGCACACTGTACTGCACCATATCACTGTAGTATTTCTGATACCTTTGGGGGAGTAATTGGAGACCCACACAACAGAGACCGACCAGAAACTCTCTTACACCTCTTTGTGATTTTCTTTCTTCCCTTCTTTTCCTTTTTCTTTTCTTCTCTTTCTCCTCCCTCTCATATTCATGGAGCAACATGTCTGTCTATCTGATCACCAACCAATATCATTCCTCTGCTGGTTGTGGGAGTAGGATATGATGATGGACTTCTGGAAGAGGTGACCAAGGCCGGTCCCATGGTGCAGAAAGACACAAGGGCCCCCGCCTTCTGCCCCTGGATCATGCTGCAGGGTGTGTTCCAAGGTGGTTCTAGTTCCTGGCTTGGTCAGGCACAGAGCAGGGGCCTCCTTGCTGCTTCAAGTTCATCCTGCCCGCAACTCTCATCTCAAAATTTCCCCCCACTTACCCTTCTAACATAGTACCGCCGATCATGAAGCTCTTCTCTCTCTCTCTTTCTCTCTCTCTCCCTTTGGGGGGAGAAGGAGGGGAATTCCCTCAGCACCGCACCAAATGAGCTGCTGCATCTCCACTACTACCACCACCATTACCACTACCCTCTGTTCGAATTGTTTTTTTTTTTAAAGCCACACACATCCCGGGAGAGATGCTCTCTCAGGCATATCATCCTATACTATGTACACAGACGCAAGAATATCCAACGAAGCTGGTGGTCGAAGTACTCGTACGGGGAGCTCGTGCGCTGCGACCCTGATGTCCGGGAGGAGGGAGCCTCGGCCAATTCGTCGTTTCACCTCTTCCTATTATCAGCCTCAACACTACTGCTAGGTGCATAGAGGTACTACTATAGTAGTCGTCCTCCCGGCTGGGTCGTTATCAACTCTTGCTGCAGATCACGTCCCTCCGTTCGGGGGTCTTATCTAGTCCTAGCATCATCATCCTCCTCCCCCTCCTCCCCTCCTCCCCTCCTCCCCTCCTCCTTGCCACCCCCCCCAAAAAAAATTAAACAACAATGGCGGTGATGGCCTCCAGGCTAAGCTAAGAGCTCTCTGCCCAGTCTGCTAGTTCCTTCTAGCCAGGGCTGTCTGGGCATCGCCAGTGGGTTCGATCTGGGGAAGAGCCACCAGGCAGCTTCTGTGCGCACACAGGCTCGAGGAGGAACATCAGGCCACTTCTTGGGATCGAGGCCGTGCAGTGCTCCGCATGGCGCTCCGGTCGCTTCATGGGGTCTAGGGTCAAAAGGTTCTATGACTGCTGGCGGAAACGGAGGGACCACAGCTGTGGCCCGGGTCGTTCGTCTCGTCACACCAGACAACCTCGCCCTGCTCGCAACCACCACCACCCATCCTCGAAACGTTGGCGTAACCCTTCCTTCACCCACGTCTCGGCGGGCCGTTTTGGGCTGTCGAAAAACATCAAAGTATCACAAGGGCCTTCAAGAGCAGTCCAGGTGGCTTGAAACCCAATCTACATAACACATCCGCAATACCCCGCCACGAGCTGCTCATCCTTCGAACCTTAATCTTGTCCTCCGGCCGCTGCAGGTCAAGGCAGGGGGGAGCCTTGATATTGAAGAATACCCATCTGCGTGGCTGGCCAGCTCTCAGCTGAATTGAGTCGATCTTGCTGGCTCCTCACAGTGGCGACTCCGCTTCGTCTTCGAGATCATTCACTTCTAAATCCAGACCGCCGGCTTTCACCCTCTCCATCTACTATGTAATCACACACCAGTTATATGCCACCGAGGCATGCACCCACGATAAGAACTTGAGACGATAGCACCACGGACGCCGTCATTGCTGCCCCTGCTGCCCTGCGGCCCAGAAACAATCAATCTCACCTCCACTTTTCGCGGAACAGAGACCCAATTTGTCTGCCTAGATCGTGTGGCAGGACAGGCCGTGTCAGCTCTAACGAACGTCCTTCAAGCACGCAAGCATCTGTAACAGGAAAACCCCGTGCGACCGACTCAAGCTTCATTTTCCACGGTCAAGAAGGAAGGTAAAAAAAAAAATTATAAGGTAAAATAAAATATCTGGATCAACCTCGTGCATGGTACAATGACCTGCAGAAGGATCAAACCACGGTCCTCTCGAGTGCTATAATATCATCATCACTTTGAAAACTTATCTTCGGATCCACACCTGCTTAGATACCACTGTGATAGGGTTTGCCAGGTCATTTCTAGACAAAGGACTCGGTACCACGTTGTTTCACTGCGTGGGCCATGCTCATATGACACCACCATCTTTGTGATTCCCTACCAGATTGAGGATGTCCTCCGGCCACCGACACCGTACAGTTGGCTTCTCTGTGGACATGCCAGTCACCTTGGCCATCGAGTGCTTTAGAGCCTCCGGGGATCTGGGGATCTACCGCTTTCACCAGACTCCCCCGGGCTGGACACGAAGTTGCAACGGCAGTGCGCTGTGACACCAGACGCCCGCTGTGACCACCACACGAGCTCTGCAGCATGCGCGGGTCTCCAAGGTTGGCACCTCGTTCGGAAGACGCGTTTGCGCTCAGGTGTAAACACTTGGGGAATACGAGACTTGGAAGGACAAACACGGTTATTGTGGTACCTGACTCAATCCAGACACAGGCCGCCGTTCTTCTGTTGGACGAAACCTCCCAAAAGTCAACCACCACCTCTGCACCACCACCATAACAACCTTTTGGTGATGGGGTGCCAGTTGCCATCCCCCCCTCCCCCTCTCAAAGCCCTGGACCTGAGGGCCTGCCAAGCCCTGCCAAAACGAGAATCCACATGCCACGTTCTAGAGCTGTGCCGCAATGCCACGTCCTCTCCGTCCATCGACAAGGGAATTGGTGATCACAACAAGCTAAATCATTTTGACGCAAGTCGGCTGCGGGCCCCCCCCCCTCTCGACACAGTAGCCACTGTTTCAAGTTCACACGGTACGGAATTGAGCAAGTGTCAATGCAATTACCGACAGGACCCGTCGTACAAAATTGCAGAGGCTCCTCATGATCCCACCTTAAACGAACAGCAGAGAGAAGAGACTGAGAGAGAAAGGAAGACAAGAGGTTTGGTTTTTTTTGTTTTGGTTTTTTTTTTTTGTCTACCATGACCCTGCCACATTTTGTTTTGGGACGATTAGCGACCCTAAGAATAAATTCTTTTTTCCTTCACGTAGATCGATATCGCGTAGATCTCCAACAGTTTCTCGAAGCTTGTCAGGATGAGATTGGACCACTGCAAGAAAAAAGAAAGAAAAACAAAAGAACTAACTCGTCGACTCAGTGTGGTGGTACGTACTGAGTGGCCCCTCCGTCTGTGCAAAACTCCAAACTCTCTCTATGCCGACACCTTTATTCTTATCTTATTTTTTATTATTGTTTATTTGTTTTTTACACCCACATTCTTCCAAACCTGGTCATCCATTCGCGAAGAGAACCTGCCTGCCACTCAGACGGCAAAACCTGGCAGCGACTGCGAAGATGCGTCTAAGCGAGGAGGCCACCAATATGTGGTTCATCTTCTCTGGTTAACGTCCGCACGCAACGGTTATGACTTCCTGATCCGCCGGACATTTCCAAGGACTGCGCCGATATACCCTTGCTCTTTGACCACGGCTTTGCTACACACACCCTGTCGGATGGCATCTATCCGATTAGCCTTTCTTGCCCCCCCCCCCTTTGCCAAGGCGCACACACATACACACACACATATACACCCTTTGCAATGAACTTGGCACTTCAGCCACGAAGTGAACTACCATCCTTCTTTGGGGCCGGGAAGCGAGAGGATGCTTCGTGTCCGTCTGCCCGCGTAAGTTGAGGCGAACCAGATCTCAAGGTCAGGAAACATGCAAGACATGGCAGATCAACCTTGAGAGATGGGGTCTTGTGCAGGGTAGGAGAACTCACATCTTTTGAGTGGGTCGGTACTTCTTTTGCACCGCATGCATTCATTCTCTAGGACACGCAGAAAAACTGCAGCAGACCGCTACAACACACACACACACACACACACACACACACACACAAAAAAAAAAAAAAAAAAACGGGCACCCCCCTTCTTCTTCCCCCTTCCCCCCCCGCCCCTCCCCGCCCGCTGGTGGTCGGCAACTTCGATACATACACTCAGACGC
>JACWRQ010000375.1:0-40034 GCA_014849955.1 Cryphonectria carpinicola | reverse complement strand
TGTACCCCCTACGAACTTCTGAACCCCCCATGAGCTTTTTGTACCCCCCATCAACTTTTTTGTACCCCCTATGAGCTATATGCCCGCTCCTCTCCACTAGAGATGAAATATTATAGTTGATAGCAGCCAACGGGTAATTGCGCCACTTCATTCCAATAGCAAGTCGCTTATCCCACCCCCTTTTTATCCTTTCGCGATTCTCTTGGTACCAGTCAAGCTCCGCCATTAGGCTGATGACTCTGCTGTCGCACTTTCGGAGCTTACCGCTCTGAGAACTAACTAGTTTATGATGCCTGTCGACCTTTTCCTTCACGATGGACTCGATAAGAGTCTGCTGGCGCTCAAGCTTCTTCAGGCGTGACTGGAGCTGATAATTCAGCGCCAACGCTCGGGTCTTCTCCTCCTCGACCTAGTCGTACTGATTTATCAGCTCTAAATTATCTTGCATCCTCTGCAAGTACCTCTACTCCACGTAAGTGTGCTTTTCCCTTAGCACTATATTTAGGAGCAGAAGCGGACGTCATACAGGTGCATCAAGAGTGTCTACAAGACTTGGGTGCCAACTCACCTAGCGAGGATACGGTCCGTGATAGACACCACGATAAGCTGGTCAGACACACCATCGATGGAGGAAGAGGCTACAGCAGAGAAAGAGGCTACGGCGGAGGAGGAGGCTGTCCCTGAGCAGGGCAGCAGACGCTGTGAGCGGTGCTTCGGATGCTCAACCTCGCACCACCCGAGGACAGTCTAAGAGGAGCGCCTTGGGATCTGCTGCTCAGGGATCGTCCAAGAGAGCCGGAAGAAAATGGACGGCAAGGTCTATGAAGAAGGGGTCTTTGACTCAGGTGGTGTGCGCTGGGAAAGGGGAGCTGGCAAAGAGAGGGTCAGGGTGCCCACCACCCCTTTTTCTCAACCTGTCCACCTCGTAATGGGATCTTGAACCTATCGTCGCCGGCATTTGTGAAGAGGAAAGAAAAAAAGAAAAAAAGGCAGGATTTGTTATTGCTGTATCTGATTACTGTTTGGGCAGGTGGATAGTAGTTTCTGCAGAAGCGTAGAGCATATCAGTGCCTCTTAGTTCACACAATCTTGCCAAGCGCGACAAGCATCTCTTGGCCTCTTTGCCGGCTTGTTGCGCTGACAGCAGCCGAGATCCTGCAGCGGTGTGAGTTCCCTTGAACAAGGGATTAGAAAGAAAAGCGCAGGACTCAAGTGCAGATGTGGCGCTTGTCCTCCTCCCCTTTCCATCGCCCAGCGCTCTCCTCCCACACAGCCTCAGTATCCAAGATGATGTCGCCCGTGCTTGGACCTCAGTCTCTCTCCGTCTAGCGGGCCTCACGGTTCCTCGGGTGCGAGCAGGCGCGTGGGCAGGCCGCCCTGGCAAGATACAGAGGGTCACCCGGCTTTGGAGGCCCGGGGCCATGTTCTGCTGCTACCTCTCGGGAGCCAAGCGGACCCCAGCAAGAGCGCGGGCGTGCCAAGCTTCCTACGATTTCCTGGCTGGACCCTTCCTCCTCTTCGAAGATGGAGTATCGGGGGTTGTCGTCTGGCCATCGTCTCCCGGCGGGCCATCGTCTCCCGGCGGGCCACCGTCGTCATCCACAGGCCGCGGTGCGGAGCCGCCCTCTGGCGACGCCACGTAGTGGCTCTCGAGGCCCTGGGAGAGGCCGGTAGGCGCGGAGAGCTCCGGGACGTCGAGGTCCGGCTCCGACGGCAGCTGATCGATAGCCGAGCGGATGCCCTCGAGGTGGCGAGGCATCCATACCTCGTAGACGTTCCTGGTGAACCGGTACGCTGTCCACTTTTCCTTGCCATCTAGAGCAGCAAAAGAAAACTCGTGGATAAGATGACGGTAGAACTCGCTGCTCTTGCCATCTATAACAGCATAGTGGCCATATATCCGTACCAATCTCTCGTCGTGCGAGATGGAGAAGGCGAGGATGCGCCGGTGTACCTCGGCCTCGCGCCCGACGAGGCGGAAGAGCTCGACAACAGCCCGCACGGCAAGCGTCATGCTATGAGCATTCTGGCGGTCTGCAATGCTAAGAGCTGCGGCGCCGCATTTGACCTCGCATGTCAGGAAGGGGAAGTACATGTAGTATGTTGCCAGGAAATAAGACTGGTCGCCAGACGCCCAGTCGCCGACGACGGGTGCTATCTTGGCGAGCTGCTGTTCCGTAAAGGCGGTCATCCTAAACCCTACCGCGTAGTCAGGCTGTGGGCGGGTCGAAGTCAAGGGGACAGAGTTGTTCCAGCCCTCGTTGACAGTCTCGGAGAGGGGTCTGAGGCTCTTGTTCCGGAGGGCAAGTGTTTCCGCCGAGGGGACAATGAGCCGCGAGATGTCCAGGATAACCCTGGCCTCGTTCTTGCCCTGCAGGTTCCGGCAGACGTCTCTGAATATGTCGTCGTCAAACAGTGTCCCGGTAGGGACGGCCTGCTCTGTGCTGAGGAGGTCCTGGCAGAGGCGTCTGCTGTCGTCTGCGATGTCCAGCTCCGACTCGCTCATGAAGGTGCCCTTTGTGTTGAGGACGAGTTCGTACTGCGGGTTCCTGTACGGCGCGCTCTTTTCCTCTCTCGGCCTCTGATCGCTCGGCGTCGCAGAGCTGGGCGCCGACAGGGCTGAACCGGACCGCCTGCGACGGAGGGACGCCGCCGGCCTAGGCCTCGCGAGCAGACGCTCCATGGGGCTCGGTTCACAGTATGCCTGGGGCCACCTGTTCTCGCGGGCCCAGAATGCGACCGGGTCGTCGGCGCCAGCGCGTCGCACCGCCTCTCGTGCAGGCGACGGCCGTGGGCCCTCCGCAGGATGATGGTCGTCGTGGTCGGAGGCAACCCGTGCGGGGCGCAGTCGCTTCGGGCTGGCCAGGCTCGTCGTCCGGCGTCGTTTCGCCCGGGGCAGGCCGGTCTCGGGAGGGTCTGTCGCGTCTGCAGGCTGGAGTCTCTTGCTGCGCCGAGGTCCTGGCCGCAAGTCTTTTTTTTCTTTTTCTTTTAGCACCGGCAATGTCTCTATGCAGACGCGTGCGGGAGGAACCAACATACCTTCACTTCTGGGGACAGCCTTGAGCCTGGTCGATTTCGCGCGGGCCGTCGCCATGACGAGCTCGACCCATAGTCGGAGGAGGGTGGGGACGGTGGTGGGTTGTTTATATGTAGGCAGCGAAGTTGCTTAAGCGCCGCATGAGGGTCAGGGCTAGGCGCGCTATCCCCCCGAGGGCCTGAGTCGGCACCCTGACACCCTGGCTCCATCCACTACCCTCGCCCCTTCAGTGGACAGTCATCGCTACGGGAGCTTCCGCCCCCCCCCCGGGGAATCGCCCAAGCCTTCACCCCTACTGACACACGACCCTCAGGCTCGGTCTCCTCCTCTTCCTCCTCTTCCCCCTCCTCCCCCTCCCTGCCTATGCTTAATCCTTGCCATCTCTAGAGGGGCGCACATCTGCCGAGCTTGAGCCGCACCCAGTCGTGCCCTCTTTCCGAAACTGGAGGCTTCCCCATAACGCGCCACCCCACCGTTCCCAGCAGTAGCGGGTCACGATGCATCATCGCCGGGTACAGGATGGCGAGGAACCAATGCCACCTAGGGAGCTGACGCGGGACACGTCTCCAATCGCGATTCTCAGCTGGTCTCGGGGCATGACATGGCGCCTCCCTGGACGCGGCGGAAAAGAATCCAACCTTGTTCCCGGCTCGCAGCAGGTACACAACGGCTCTGCCTTTCTCTCGCGCCTCTCCGACCACATCATCATGGCGCTCACGCACAAGACCAGCCATCTCCTCTTGTCCTCTCAACCTTATCCCCTGCAGTATACGACTAGTAGCAGGTTTCTGCCCTACCGAGATTTCCTAATATCAATAATCCAATATATATATATATATATATAAGGAGGCATTGCTTCAGATGAACTGATATACTGTGAGGCTAGGGATCTGGAGGGAAACAAAGCTTCTGTCCACACAAGAGGCCAACTTCATCCAGGAGCGCATTATAGACGATCAGATTGATATCGAGGCCGCTTGCTCACAGCATCTTGAATTAAACATTGAGAGCTATTTCGAGATGCGACAGCATATCGCGGCTCTCCTACAGGTTTGGGACACTGTGATCGATTGGGGGGGGGGGGGGATTGCTACGGACATTGCTAGAGCCCACAAGCGGACTGCAGCATTCCTAAAGGCGTTCCTCATCTCTATGGAGATAATTCCAGGGCGAGTAAACATTGGTTCCTCAGGTCTGGACCGTGAGGGTGCTGCCAGTAGTCTTTGGACTAGGAGTTATCCTCCGGTTCACTCCTGGAGGAGGAAGCTGGCACGCTTGATCTTAGTGCTATGGATTGATCTATAGCTGGAGATGACGACTTCTTGTGAGTTATTATCGCCATATTTTTTTTTTTTTTTGGAGCAGTCCATTCCCTTCTCATCTCGACTATGATGAACAACCGTCGCGCTCTTACGACTATATCTTTGAGCTCCGGGAGACCAGGGCGCTGGAAGGCAACTCCCCCTACAGCCCCAGCGACGCGCAGATAGAGCTCGGGGTGGCCCTCTAACAGACCCCTAACAGAAGAACGTAGCGGCGGTGGTAGTATGTCTAGGAAGCGAAAGCATGCAGATGAGGATAACGACAGGGCGCCGGCGAGGTTGAAGCGCAGAATTGGCTAAATATATACTTGAAGTGTAAACCCTCTCCCTGGGCATAAGAATGGAATCTGTCAGGTTCTATGGAACGGGAGTTACGGGAGACCTAGTCTTGACGAGCTGGATCTTGGAAGAAGACGACGGTGACAAAGCTTACGCCTGTTGCACGCATTTCGCTCGAAATAAACATAATCTTTCTGGGCCCTATGTTACTATCCGAACCTATTAGCACATTGCTAGAGCATATGTATACCCGCAAGTTATAATTTAGCAAAATATTCCTTATGATCTCTTCTGGGTTATAACGATTCTCAGTCTCAGAGATATATCGTAGATAATGTGAGTGTGCGCCTTGAAATTTATAATGCTATCCTGATTTGCAAAACTTTGTTTATTTGCCTTGCTGATTTCTCCAAAGGGTTTTAAGCTACTTGCAATGCTCTGATTAGTGCAGTTGAGTAGTTTGTTGCTCCCTTCCTACGTCCCTTCTGGACGTCTCCTAGGAGAGCTCTACTCTCGCTTGTTAACCTAATATCCGGCCTGGCGGACTGCTTCGTTCTGTAGAGAGCCTGATTGACACAAGTCTATCTATCCAGATTTTTTGTTCGGAATTCTTCTTGGCCAGCGTCCAGAAGCTTTTCTATATTAGCTAGAACTTTTGAAATCTGTATAAAACTGAGAACTACTTACTAGTTCCAGACTTCCCGGATTCTTACTCGTCTTTCAGAGGGTGTTAGCGCAAGAAGCAATACAGGCTCATCAGCCGGCTCATCTACGATATTTTGAGCTCTCATATAAGACGCTGTTAGTCTAGGTTACAGCAGAACTGTCGCTCTAGAGCGACAAAACAAAAGCTGGAACTGAGCGCATGTACAACGGTTTGCTCGGAAGCTCAAAAGTTGGGTCGGTCGCTCAGAGTAGCATTTCGCTTTCTGAGCTAAAAGCGAGCGGCAGTAGAATGCAAGAGATATATAAGATGGCATTTAAAACTTTGTTGCTCTTGGGCATGTATGCTTGGCCGAGTCAAACTGGCGGCCAATCAGAAGAAGCAAATCTTTTTGTCGCTGAAGGCTCGAGTTCGAGTCGCACCACAGTACCTTTTTTGCTATCTTTTTTCTTCATTCGTTTCTTTTTTTTTTTTAAAAAAAAAAAAAAAACTATAGTCCAAGTTCATGTCGCTTGTATGCTGTTTAAAGTTAATGATCAGTGCTAGATATTATTTTATTTGCCATCTCCCAAAAGCTGTCCCGAGCTTCAGAATTGACATGTAGCATTCGCACCTCCCTGTATAGTTCGAGCGCGATTGCCAATTAGCATTGCAATGTGCTTCGCTTGGCAACCCGGCAAGAAACTCGCTCTTTCCAAAGTAGTGTGATATGCGCCGTGAACGTAGACAACAGGCAAGTGCAATGCAGGTATAGAGGTCCATGCGCAGTCTCTCCTTAAGTTAAAAGCTCTTTCGCTTCCTAGGTTTGTTCTTGAATTCTCTTCTCTTCTTTTCTTTTCATGCTTCTCTTTGATTGGTCGCCTGCACTCGCTTGCCGGTGCGGTCGAGCTGATCAACATTCTCTTGCTGTTGCTGGCCCATGGTCTCAATTTGCTTGCGGGTTGTTTCCACTGGGTTGGCCCAGGGGCAGCAATTGCTTCGGCCCGAACGGGTCGACGGTTACTGTCCAAGGAAACCGAAACATGGTTTTTTTTTTTTTTTTTTTTTCCTCGTTGAGCTCATGGGCTTGCTCGTGACTTGAGGAAGAAAGGTCTACTTCGCTCTAGTAGCAAGTCCCAAGTTTCAGCTATTCGTTGATATTCAGACCCCTTATGAGACAGCATCCATACTGGTTGGTGGTGCCACAATTGCCTTCCAGGATCTGCTTTCAGTGCGATGTTCGTTCGCATCAATCAGCTCCGCTTCAAGTCACCACACCCTGCGATCT
Source organism: Cryphonectria carpinicola (assembly GCA_014849955.1). Lineage (NCBI taxonomy): Eukaryota > Fungi > Ascomycota > Sordariomycetes > Diaporthales > Cryphonectriaceae > Cryphonectria > Cryphonectria carpinicola. The sequence goes on along the minus strand of JACWRQ010000375.1, from coordinate 33,465 downwards.
GAACACATTCGGGAGCTCGTTTAGAGCCAGAAACACATCATAGACAGCACGCATTGTCGGTGGAGTAAAAGTACATGAAAGGAGACCATAGCGCATAACAAAAAGTACTCGGACTTCAAACAGCCCGACGTAGGAAAAAGTATGGGTGAGAGATACGATGGTGGATGGACGATTCGAACACGGGCCTCCGAAGAGGTCGTGGTTCACAACTCATACAAGGACAAGAAACGCGAGATGATGACCAAAAAAAGAAAATGGTCCCGGAGAGGATCGAACTCGCGACCTTCGCATCACAGATATTTCCTCATTTGAGGAAGTATTAGTACGACGCTCTAACCAGCTGAGCTACGGGACCAGCTGATTGATTATTGGATGTAGTTTGTGAAAATTCTGATGATAAACGTATGACTAACGGGCGGCTCAATGGGGGTGGATAACGTGGGTTTTCGGAGGTTTTGGATGTGGGGCGGGCAAGAAGAGCCTGGGACGTAACCTGGCAGGAATATTCCCTTGCTCTGAAAGCGCGAGAAGAGAGTACACGATGGGTGAGTGAGTGAGTGAGTGAGCAGACCAATTCCGGGGCTTCTTTCTTTCGTCCTCTCTCTCTCTCTCTCTCTCTCTCTCTTTTTTTCTCCTTTTTTTTTAAAAAAAAAAAAACTTCTCTCCCTTCCTTTTTTGCCCTTTTTTCTGGAAAGGCGGGTTTATACTCGGATCCAAGAGAGGCAACTGGCCAGCGGTTCTTCGGGTTCCGATAATCCTTCCTTCAGAGAAACTAGCTAGTGGCTGGCTAACCTTGTATTCTGCCCAGCTGAAGGTATATTTTAACGTTTTCCAGTCTTCCATGTACCGACCGACTTTGTACCATGTTCACCGCACTGTAAAAAGTATACGCTTTGTTATTGGGAATCATCCGCAGCCCTCCTCTTTTTCTTATCTTTTTTTTTTTTTTTTACTTTAGTTTTTAGTTCCCGTGTTAGACCTTATTTCCTCAAGCAAGCGCCCACAAGAAAAAGGCGTGGTTGTGCACATCATTGTGGGCCCCAAGGCCGATGATACAACTGTGCAATGTTACAGACGAGTTCTTGGCAGTTTGGCATTCTTTTTTTTTCTTTCTTTCTAATTGAGTGGAGTGGGGCGCTTTAGGAGAGAGGGAGAAGGAAAAGGGGAGCAGGGGAAGGGAACAGAGAGGTAGGAAGACGAGGCAGGTTATCGTATGGATTCCCCATTTCATTTTCTTGGCTTCGATGATCAGGTAAACTTAAATTTTTCTTGATCTTTTATCGTTCGCCCCCGCGCCTAGGCATACACCCCCCCTCTCTTTCCCCCCTCTCTCTCTTTATCTCTCTCTCACTCTCGTCTGTGCCCCCTTCTATAACGTCATGTCTCGGCTCTTGCTACCTTCCACCAAGTTCGTCAACATGTCTGGTGTTGCTGCTGCTGTCATTGTTGCTCTGATGAAGAATTGAGTGTCTCACTCACTGCCAGGACCTACTCTAATCCATCTTGGACAAAGGAATTTCTATTTCTTCTTCTTTCTTTTTTCTTTCCTTCTATCTCTCTCTCTCTCTCTCTCTCTCTCTCTCTCTTTCACTTTCTGTTTCCTTACTTTGTCCCCCGGCAAACAGCCCAGGGAGCGGTTGGTTCCACTCGTCCTGGGAAGCTTGTCAGGCCTGTGCTCCCTCGGGCTGGGCAGCAAAATTCTGCCGTGCGACCATATTATATGACACCCAGAGTCCCCTTGTCCCCAGTGGCACTGCATCGTGTGACGAAAGGGGGATACAGAGCGTTATCTTATACGCCGTCATCGTAGGAGGTAGGAGGAAGAGGAAGAGGAGGAGGAGGAGGAGGAAGCAGAAGAAGAGCACAGGAGGGGGCGCGCATAAAAATTACATTGCAAGCCAGCGCCCCGAACGACACTGCCCCGAGCAGGCTCCCCTTCAGGACGATGTTGTTCTCTTCGAGTCTCGCCCCTTTGACATTAGCCCCTCTACTTCTCTGCGTATCGACGACAGTGCTGGCTCTGGACGGCTTCTCATCCACCTGCGCAAGTCAGTCAATCCTCTTTCTGATAAGCATACAAGTACTGAGTGTCATTCTAACTTTTTTTTTTTCTTCCATACTTCCCTTCCAAGATTACTACCTCGGGAATGGTGTCTCGGACGGGACCGGCGAGCTCTTCATCGAGGCATGGTGCCACGGCGGCCTGATGTACGACGGGACTCCATACTCGCCGAGATGTACCCGGTTGGGCCTAGCACAGTGCTTCAAGAATGTGTGTTCCATTTTCTTCTACCTTTTGACGTTTACCTGGTGGGTTTGTGTGTGTGTCAGGGTGTGGGGGGGAGGGGGGGGAAGGGGGGAATTGTTTGAAGAGGCGAGAATGCAGCGAGCTGATGGTGTCTTGGGTCATCTCAGAACGACGGCGAACTCGAGCCCCTCGACCCAGACGAAGACTTCTCTTACCTCGACATTACCACTAGCTGCGACATCGAGAGCTGCGCGATGAGGGGCGACGCGTGGGATGGGCCGATCATGACTTGCTACTGTCAGGATTCGAGTGGGCGTTGGAACCTTGCGAGCATCGATCTGGGTAAGTGAGCTCCCCCCCCCCGGCTGATCGTGGATTTCCTCCCCCCCCCCACCTTCTTCGTCTTTTTTCTTCATGCTTTTTTCCCATGACGTGGCTGCGGGAATTTGAGTATCTGCTAAGGAGAACTGCGCTATCCAGGTCAACACGTCGGTAATGTAGGTGGATACCTCATGTGTGGTGACACCCCGGGGGCGGACTCTTGCCTGGACCCGTGGGCACGAGCTTCAGAGGGCGAGCTGCGATGAGGCGGTCACGACGGCGAGGTAAAAGCAATACCGATTCAACATGCCGTCCCGCTGCTGGCTGACCCGCAGTTAGCTTTGGCGAAACCTTTTTTTTTTTCTTCTTTTCTTCAGAACAGGCGGGTGACGGCGAGAAGTCGACTGCCCGGATCTCGATCATGCGAAAGGACTTGTCCTCCTTCTGCTCATGATGCTAGGTGGCCCACCCAGGAGAGGTCTGGACCCGTGGGGACTTGGAAAATTGCTCAAAGAATTCCTCAGTGGCAGGATGGTGTCTGTCTTTTGGTCTTCTAAGTGTCAGAGCAGCGCTGGGATGGAGGTTCCCCAAACCAGCTGGTGGCAAGCCTGTATGAAGGGCAGCGTTGTTGCCAAGGGGCATTGCAAGTTCTGCTACCTACTCAAATACGTAGGCTGAGATACACTTAGGACAGTTCTTCTTAAAGGTAGTAGGGTTGGTGGTAGGCGTCTACCGCGAGGGAGCAGCTGCGTGACGGGGGCTCAGTAGCCAGACTGACGGGCACAGGACAGCAAGACGGACGATATTTTCTCCTCTGGTGGGGTGGACTTACTCGTTCTTGTCACAAGCACCAACAGATGATCACTCTCAAATCCACACACACAAGGTCTCCTCAAGAGGTGGTTCTATGGGGATTTTCATTGAAATGTTTTTTTCCCCCGTTCTCGTTCTTGACTTGAATAGAGATCCCTCATGTACAGATCCCGGTGCTCAGCTTCAGACACGCCCACCCACCCACCCACCCACACACACCCCTCACGACCGGGCACAACTAGTGGTTCTTCTTCTTGGCGGCCTGGCTCTCGTCCTTCCGCCTCAGGAGCTCAGCCTCCTCGTCCTCGATGGCCTTGTCGATCTTGGCGCCCCTGGACGGCTCGTTGCCGTGCATCCTGGCCGGGGCGGTGGGGTCATGCTCGCCGGCGACCTGCTCGGCCGTCTTCTTCTTGCCGCTGCCCTCGTCGGGGTCGTTCTGGTCGTGGGCGGCCGCGAGACGGTTGGCTATGCTGCGCTCGTCCTCTGTCCATGTGAGCTCGTTGTCGTGTTAAACATTGTATTTCAGCGTGCATGGATGCATGGATGGATGCATCCATGCATGGGGTGTTGCTTCTTACTCGAGTCATTGTCCTTGTGGGAGTGTTCCTTGCCCTCCTCGTATCGCGCGGCCTGGTCCTCTTGGTTGTGGGACGCAGGGGCGTTGCGCTGGTCGCCTGCCTCGTAGACGGCGGCGTTTCCGACACTGGAGGTTCCAGACATTGCTGAGCGAGGAATTGAGGGGTGAGTTGGGTAAATCGTAGGTAGTATTTGTTGACGAGAGGTGGCGGAACAAGAAGATTGATGGAAGATGGAAGATGGAAGATTGGACTGAGCGTGGTTTATGGGTGGTGCAGTTGACTTCTTGGAAACACACCCCGCGGCCCTCAAGGGAAGGGAGAACAAGGGAGGGAGAAACAGAGAGAGAGAGGTTCACCTCATGATGTCATCTTTGTTGTGTACCGTACCACCAGAAAGAGGCAAGACCGCCCTCTCTATAGCTTCCGCGGCGACATTGATGATGGCCATCAGTACTTTACTCGGGAGCCAATGGCGCTCGCGTTCTCTACGTCGTCCACATTTCGAGTTCAAATTTTCATAAATATTGCATGTATTCCCAGCCTGGGCAAGTTTCCACAAAAACTAACCAAAGTACAGTTTGGGCCTTGGCCAGAAAGAAGAAGAAAAAAAGTGCCAAAATAACCTAGGAGGGTGGGTACATGTGAAAAGATAAAAAAAAAGATAAAAAAAAGAAAAACATCTCTTCGCGCTTCAAGAGAGGGAGGGGTTACAGGGCTCTTTTTTTTCTTTTTTCTTTTTTTTTTTTTTCCCTTCTTTCCCTCCTGCGTATCCATGTTGTATGCCATACATACGCAGGGCCCGGCGGGTTGCCCTTTTCCTTACTCGTTGTCCTTGACGTCGATGATGGTGCTCTTGAACTTCCTGGCGGGGACCTTGCGGTTGAACAGGATGTCCAGCTCGCGGTAGGAGCGGTGCTTGAGCTCGGGGAGGAAGAAGTAGGCCATGACCCAGCAGACGACGGCGGTGCCGCCCCAGACGTAGCCGCACTTGCCGGCCAGGTTCCAGCCGGTCGAGTTGAGCATCTGGGAGGAGAGGTAGATCATGGGGATCTCGGCGACGTAGTAGGCAGCGCGGCCGACGCCGGTGCTCAGGGCGCGGAGGCGGACGGAGGAGGTCTCGGAGATGATGGAGTAGCTGATGGGGCCCAGGGTGCCGGCGAAGACGAAGGAGATGATGATGCCGAGCACGGCCTGGGCGTAGTTGGTCGCGTGGGTCTGCTTCACCGATGCGCAGATGCCCAGGATGATGAGGAAGGTGATGTTGGTGGCCGTGCCCCAGAGGTAGATGGTGCGGCGCCCGAACCAGCCCGAGAGGAACCAGGAGCACGCGTTGGCCACAAATTGGAGACACGAGTTGATCAGGTTCAGCTTGAAAGCAAAGTCGGGTGATATGCCGGCCTCTGGAGGGAAAGAAAGAAAAAAAAAAGTGGCATGTCAGTCCTATAGACTCAAGAGGGCGAGAGAAGGGGGGGGGGCAGGGAGAGGGGGAGAGAGGGAGAGAGAGAGAGAGAACTGCTACTCACGCTCAAAGAAGAAAGTGGCCTGGTTGGCAATCAGGTTGCCGGCAAAGTTCTGCGAGGCATACATCAAGCAGGTGATGATTGTCCGCCTCAGGTCGGTGCCCTTGACGAGGTCGAGGAGGGTCGGGGCACCGCCCATCTTGACCTCGATCTCGATGGTCCGCTCGATCATGGCAAGCTGCTCATTAGCATTCTGTCTGGACTTGCGGCCGAGGCGCTCGATGGAGCGGAGGGCCTCCTGCTTGCGCCCGCGGCGCATCAGCCACCAGGGGGACTCGGGGGCGAGGAAAATGAGAATCAGGAGCGGAGTCTGGAGACACACACACACACACAGGAGGTCAGTTTCTTGTCTTTGGAATGTAGGAGAGGAAGGATGAAGGGGGAAATAAGGAAGAGAGAGGAAAAGAGGGGGGGGGGGGCGCGGGAAGAGACTTACGGGAAAGATCCACTGCAGGGCCAAAGGGACTCTCCAGGCCCACTGGTCGTTCCGCTGGTTGTAGCCGTAGGTGGCAGCGGCGACAATGATACTGCCAATAGACCAACTCATCTGCAGCGTGGCCGTACAGGCACCTCGGAGGGCGAGAGGGACAACCTCGCTGGCGTAGGCGGGGGAGTTGGCAATGAAGAAACCCCAGGGGACACCCTCAAACGCCTGTCCGATGACGAGGGCGGCGAGCGAATCGGCCTTTTTTTTTTCAAAATAATAATAATAATAATAATAATAAATAATTAGTTTCCTTGTTTGAGGGTGGTGTGCTCTCGCGACAAAGACATGGAGGAAGCTTTAGGTTGCTATACTCACAAAGAAGGAGATAAAAATGGTGGCGTTCATGAGCATGAGGGCCAGGATGGTTGTCCAGCGGTAGCCGAGACGGTTGGTGACGGGGCCGGCGAGGAAGACTCCGACAAAAGCACCACACTGGCCGGACTGGAAGAGAGCACTCTGCCACTTGGTGGGGATGACCATGGAGTCGTTATCCAGGACACCGTATCTATTCTGGAAGGCGGGAAGGGCGACAAAGTTACCGTTCAGGAACATGTCGAAGGACTCCATGACCTGGAAAGAAAGAAGAAAAAAAATGGAGGAAGAGGGAACATATTAGCCAAAGGATCTCTGCAGGGCGTGTGGAGGGGGGCCAGTGAGAGATAGGAGAGGGTGATATCCACTGACGATTGTAAAGCAGAAGATGAAAGCCCACATGCAGGCCATGGGATGGTCCTTGGCTGCTCCCCAGAGGGTCTGCTCGTGCTCGCGGTCCTCACCGTTGAAGGCCTCGTTCATGAGGTCCTGGTTGCCCAGGACCACGGAGTGGAGGACATCCTCCTTCTCCTTGAGCTCATGATCATGGCCCTTGAGGTCGTCCACCGCGACATGCTCGTCGTCGTGGTGCAACCCCTTCTCTGTGTTGACAGGGGCTGACGACATGATGTCTATCTCTCTCTCTCTCTCTCTCTCTCTCTCTCTTTCTCTTTCTCTCCCTCACTTCTTTCTTTCTTTCTTTCTTTCTTTCTCTCTCTCTCTCTCTCTTTAGTCTTCTCTCGTCTCTTCTGTACTCGTTCGTACTGGTGGTGATGTCAAAACTACTGCAGGTAGCAGAGGCAGGACGAGGGACTGACTGGACCGGACAAGTGCATTGGGAGGGGGCACCAGAAGCAGCTGTTGCAGCTGCAGGAGAATGGAAGGAGGCGGGTCATACGAGGCATCTTATAAGATGCTCGCTCTTTTGTTGTTACATCGCCCGGGCCAGCCCTTGGTGCCAGGATGCCAGGGACCACGAGGTTCCCCAATGTTCGCGCGTCCCCAATCGGGCCGGACCAAGCAGGCAAGGCCCTCCTCGACACTAGCGATCCTGCGCAAGCGCACCAATGATCACCGGTGAGGGTGGGGGGGGGGTCTTCTGCTGTCTCATGCGGGACGTTCTGATTGGTGCATAAAAGGGTCGGGGTACGAGCTGGGGGAGGGCCTGTTAAAAAGCTGGGGTATGGAGAAGGGGGCGGGTTGGTTGGGGTCCGGGGCCCCATTGTCCTGTAGTAACTCGAACGCGAAATTCTGACCGCCAGGGAACAGAATCCTGCCCGTACTTGTGTGTGTAGGTTAAGAAGAGAGTGTGTGTGAGACAGAGAGACTCTTGTCTGCCGACTGCCCGAACGCTCGCCACCGTAGTATAGTTTGTTCTTGGGGAGGGGGGGGGAAGGGGTAGTACTGTAGCAGCAGTACAACGTAGTATTGCTGATTAGTTACAATGTAAGTCACCCCCTCTCCCCCCCCCGTCATCTGCCAGGGACCAGCGTTCCAGAGCCTTGAAAGAACACAGAGAGAAAAAAGAGAAACGAGGATGGAGCATGAAAGATGATCAGATGACAGTTGGACAGTAGGACAGTAGGACATGAATGCAAGAACCTTAGCAGATGGGTGGTGGGGCGGGGTCGTCATGAGGGAATGGAACCCGGGGGAGGAAAATCTGGGGATTCCGGGACAACGGCCAGAGCAAGGGGCAAGGTGGTTGGTTACTTGGGCAGGGTTACAGAGAGGGGGGGGGGGGGGCAAAAAATGGAGGGCAAAAGTACCTACTATAGTACAGCGTCACGGTCGTGTACCTTGGTTGAGAGACCAGCAGCATGATGACGGTTCCCTTTTCCCTCTTCTTTTTTTTTGCCCCTCTCTTTCTCCCTACAGTCCCAGCCATGCGGACGTGCCGCTTACACGAACCAATAAGACGCACACACGCACACACACACACACACAGAGAATTGGGAGGGCTGACACAAAGCAAGGGTGCAGATTGGTGCTACCGTAGTACCCTACAGTAGCAGTACTATGTATGTATGCACTTGGAGTAGCAACACAGGGCTGAAAGTAGCGAGGGTTTATACCCCTTTCAGTCTTTCACCTTTTTCCCACACACACACACACACACACACACATCTTGATGTCTTTTATTCCCCATCACCTGTGCTGCCACTCATACTCGGGAAGATGGTACTTGTCCTCCCCAAACGAGCTGGCGAAGAGCCGGCTGGCCCAGGCAAAGAGGCCCTTGAACTTCATGGCCCAGGCCGCGACCATGAATAGGGCGTTGCGCGCCCAGATCCCCCAGGCCGTCTGCGGGGCCATGATCCCGGGCACCCCCGGCGGGATCTTTTGCATATCCTCAATGATGGGTCGCATGCGCTCCTCATACGCCTGGAGGCCTGCGTCCACGTCGCCCTTGTGCCTGCTGATCTCGCCCGCCAGCACGTACGCGCCCGTCAGCGCCAGGCTGGTCCCGCACCCCGTCGGCCCCGCGGCATAGCCTGCGTCGCCCACGAGCACGAACCGGCCCCTGGACAAGGCGGGCGCCTTGACCTGCACAAGCTCGGACGCATAAAAGTCTCGGGACCTCATCATGCCGTCCAGCGCCTCGTCCGCCTTCCAGCCGGCGCCGCGGAACTGCTCGCGCACGTATGCCTTGAGGGCCTCCTCGCCTTTCCTGGACGCCTCGCGGAAGGCCAGCGTCGCGTCTGTCCCGTCGCGCGGTTTGATGCCCATGAGGAGCACCTTGCTGCCCCCCGCCGGGTCCGGCCCGACCGCCACGAACCGCCCGCCCACGGCGCTGTACGCCTTGCCGACCCTGGCGCCGCGCAGCAGGTCCTCGTCGATGGTGAAGAAGGCCGCCCAGCAGTTCAGCGGCACCATGTGCTCCCGCGCGCCGCAGCCCAGCCCGATGGCCCGTGTGCGCGACGTGGCCCCGTCGCAGGCCACGACGAGATCAAACTCGGCTGCCGGCAGCCCGTTGGCAAACTCGACCGTGACCTGGGCGCCGGCCCCCTCGTGCTGCACGATGGCCTGCACCTGCTCGCCAAAGACGTACGTGATGCGCCCGTCGTCCTTGGTCAGGTCGTAGATGACCCGCGAGAGGTCGCCGCGAAAGATCTCGTAGTCCGACACCAGCGACTGCGCGCCCGGGTCGCCCGTGGCCCGCATCACCGCGAAGGGGGACCCGTCCTGGCGCACAAGGCTGATGCCCTCGATGTCGTGCAGGGCCGCGCGCACCGCCGCCTCCATGCCTGCCATCCTGCGCATCACCGTGAGGCCCGACGTGCGGATGTCGACATTCTGCCCGCCCTGGCGCAGCTGAGGGAAGCGCTCGATGACGGTAACGCGGGCGCCCGCCCGGGCGAGCCAGTATGCCGCTGTGGGGCCTGCGATGGACGCCCCCACGACGAGGACGCGGAGGTTGCTGGACATTTGTGCTGTGGTGGGGCAGACTCTCGTGAGAAATATACAAGAGGTTGTTGGTTGTGCGTGTGGTTTGGCGTTCTACCTGTTCCATGACGAGTTATTCAAAAGCAGAGAGAACATGGTGCTTTATATACTTATTGAAAGACCACACAAGAGCAGGAACCAGGGGCCATCGCATGATGGAGGAAAGACAGTAATAACTACCACAAGTACCATGATGGTCGATTCTCCCCTTGGCTCGGGCCCGAGAAAGAGAGTATTGGACAACGATGCCTTCGTGTGACTCGTATGTTTATTTTGTCCGACGCGGCCGGTAAGACGGCGCCCGGATGGACTCGGACTCAAATTCAATCGTTGACCCGCCGTATCATTACAACTAATCATGACCCACAGCACAGCAGGATGAAATGGATGAAACTAACTTCATCTGGGCAAGGACCAAGGTTCATGATCCTCCAGCCGACTCTTCTGTCTCGCCTGAGCCTCCCAATTTCTGCATGAAAAGCAGCCTGTATTAGTTGCAACTGGCGCGTGGGAAAGTAGGATGGACGGAGGGAGAAAAGGAGAAGAAGGAAGAGAAAAAGCATGCGATCACGAAAAAAGGATGGCCAACCCAAGCACAAGCCGAGAGTGTGTAGTTTTATAGTGGATAATTATAGAACGTTGTAGGCTGAAGTCTCGCATAACTATAAGAAGAAGAAAAGAAGGAGAAAAGGGGCAAGAAGTGAGGGGAGAGCCACATAAAAACGAAGGACAAAGAGAAAAAGAGAGAAAGAGACAGGGGGAAAAACAAAGCTTAGGACCAGTCTCCATCAAACTTGAGCTTCTTGCCCTCCGCCAGCGTATCGTAGAGGTCCCTCAGCGTCCACGGCTTGTAGACATAACCAGGAGGAATATTAGTGTTCTGGAACGGTGTCCCATCAACGAGGTTTCGGAATGCATTGCCATAGTTATTGTAGGCGTAGCGTTCTGCATTGTGACCCAACACCCACCATCCATACTCGGGTCTGTAATCCTTTGGGTTCGCAAGCGCGTTGCTGCCCCATTCAGGCTTGATATAGTGGCTCTGGTTGATGAAGCCCATCAGTTGACAACAGGAGACACGTTCGAACCTGAAGAAGAAGAAGAAAAATAGAAAAGAATGTTAGCCGATCCGTGTGAGCTTGCTGATGGCTTGTGGGAGAGAAGAGAGAGAAGAAATCACCTCAGCTTGTTGTGCACTTTGGCCCACATGCCCGTCTTCATGTTACCGCCACCAAGCTGCAGACAGGTGGCTATCGAGATGGCATCCTCCATTCCCTGGTTTACTCCGCTGCCGGATGAAGGAACAAATGTGTGAGCGCTGTCGCCTGCCTGGACGACACGGCCCAGCGGCGAGGACCACGTCGGCTGCGGGTCCCGCCACAGCAGCTGCCAGTCGACGACGGAGTCCTTGGGCGCAGTCCTGACGAGTTTCTTCAGCACCTCTGGGACCTCCGGGAAGGTGGAAAGAAACGTTGCAACTTGTTCTCCGCTGACAAAGTTGTGCCAGGACTCCCTCGAGGTGCCAACCGTATCCTATAATAATAATAATCATCATCATCACGATGTTTCATTAGTAAAATCATTCGTCTTCTGTTACTACTGCTACTTCTTCCTCTTCCTCTCCTCCTCTTCATCCCCTCTTACCGAGTCCTTTTATTACTCCTCAATAGACTCTTGAGAGTGGGGGATGGGGGGAGGGTTTCTCACCTTGTGCGTAATGTACCACTGCATCTCCTTGGGACCCCTTGCCACGGCAATATGGAGATCCTGGCCCCTCCATTGTTCAAAGTGGCCGTACCCATCCTTGAGTAGGGGGAAACGCTCGGCCAGCTCGGGATCCGACGTGACGTGCTCGATGGGATAGGCAGCACGAAAGATGGAATGCGCGCTGCTCATGGCCCGGACCTCGTGGCCGCTGATCAGCTTGTGCGATTTCGTCCCCACGCCATCAGCGGACACCACGACATCTGCAGACTGCCTCGAGCCGTCCTCGAGAACGACCCCGGCCTTGTCCTCGTCCTCGAAGTAGTCGACCACGCGCTTGCCAAAGCTGACCTGGATGCCCAGCTCCTTTGCCTGAGCCAGCATCGAGGCGGCCAGGAGGGGCCGGTTGATCCGATAAAGCCTGCTCGGGCCTGGGGTGCCGTCGTCGTCCAGCCGCCCGTTCGCGATCTCCTTCAGGTGGAACGGCTCAGGCCCCGCAATTTTCTCTCCTGTGATCTTGTGGTACGAGATGAGGAGGTTGACCGAATCCTGCTCGAAGCACCTGAACAGGGCTGGCCAGGACCGCTCAATATGGCTTCCAAGCACGGTAAAAGAATCACCTGTAAGTGTCCAGGAACCTGTTAACAGACCAAAACTCTGGCACAGAAAGCAAAGACAGGAAAGAAAGAAAAAAAAAGAAAGAAAAAAAAAAAGGAAGACGTAGGGTGAGGATCACAGCCTGTCTAATGATTTCATGTCTGCTTACCTGCGGCGCTTGGGGTTGGAGTTCGTTCGAGGACGCCCACGACGGTGTGCCCTTTACGCCAGCACTCGAGTGCCGTGTAGAGGCCAACAGGCCCAGCGCCCACTACCAGCACATTGATTCCTGTCAAGGGGTGTCGGTGAAGGTCGGTAGCCTTGTCGAACTGGCGCGTGGAACTGTACTCGGCGAAGAAAGACATGATGGCGTGTTGAGGAGTGATGTGGCTGACACAATTTGAGGTTGGGGAGGAGGGGGGGGTGTTCTTCTTTATCTCTTGGTGTACTATTCGATGTGAGAAATCTTGATACTGATCTGGATTCCCTCCTCTTTTTTAATCACCATCAGCCATGTTGGTTCGCACTTTTATACTACTATATAGCCTTGCCCTCGGGATCGGACCCAGTCGGCCACTCCGGCTCGCAGCCAGCCATTCATCTCCTCCGCGGACATCGGATTGGCCGACAAATAACATGGCTCGTCGGGGCCGGAATGGCATTGCTCGTCCTGAAGGATGCTCTATGTTCTTCTAACTGCGCTGCGGGATCGGAACACGCGCACAGCCGTTGGTGTCGGTATTCATGGTCCGACAAATTTTGCAGGAATTGGATTTCCACGCCCATATCCGTCAACCTCAGCTAGGCTGTTGTTGTCTTGATCCCCAAACTGTCACCAAGTCTTCTCTCCTAAGCCTGACAGGTTATTAGCATCCACAGTTTGAGAGATTCCAGGAAGTATAGTATACCCAATCCACTTCATCATGTGTCTGGGTCCGGTAGTCTGTGGAACCCTGCGTCTCTTAGCATGGGCTGCTCCTCCTCATTCACCTTCTTTCACCCATCTCGGCCTTGTGTGTGTGTGTGTCAGAGTCCAGATTAACTTCCCTCTCGACCTACGCGTCAAAAGGGTGCCCTCGCGCCTCAACCTCTACTGGGTTCACCAGCACGTAACCCTCTGCGGCACAGCACAAGAAACGCCTAGAAGTCCAGGAGACGAAGAGCCGGTATGTCGAGGATCAGGAGGGATACGGGTCTGATGGTGGTTTCATAAAAGTAGAGTACGAGTCGGAACAAGATCTTCGCTCTGCAGCGCGAACAGGACAAGGTCCTGGCCTTCTTCCAGCCTTGATGCATCTGAACATTGCCACCAGTGAACTCGATGGCCCACTCCAAAATGACTACAAAACTTTCTCTTTCCTCGAGAGTCTTAAAATGTTATCTGAAGGAAATGCCGGTAGGTGCAATCAGACCTCTATGCCCTTTGTCAAATTGGAATGCAGGAAAGCAGAATAGCATCAAGAACATAAAGTAGAGGATGATGAGCACATTAATATAACTGAGCCCAAAAACATCTAAGCTCTCATGATCTGTTAATAGAAAAGTACTAACCAAGAAAAGTGAAAATAAAAAAAAGCATGAGTATGGGGTATTATTCCCTGGAGTCCAACCAGAAACGCCCTTGTCATCCTCCTCATCATTCTCCTCCTCCTCCTCCTCCTCCTCCTCCTCCTCCTCCTCCTCCTCCTCCTCATGCACCCTATTCCCGAACACCTTGTCTATCTATGTCTTCCACTATACCTTTTTTTCCCCTTGTTTCTTTCCTTCCTCCCCCATCTCAATGCATGATGATGCATGTGCCTCAGACACACACACACACAAATATGTAAATACAAAGACAAGAGGAGAAATATGGGTCACAGCTGGAGAGAAACCTTTCCCCTTTCTTTTGGTCGTTCACTTTGTGCACCCAATCTCGTAGCCGATCAGGACCTCGGTAGAGCTGCCCTCCCACCCCCTCGTGCCAGCAGCAGTAATCATAAACCTAGCCGAGGGGTCGACATACAGCTGGCTGATGACACCTGCCCTGGGCGGTCCGGGAATGATGAGAAAAGGGACGGACCCGTGTTTGGACCCGGTGGTCGGGGCGCGGAGGTCGTACAGGCGCAGGATGTCGTGGGACGCACAGACGAGGTGGCGGCCGTTGGGCATGGGACGGACGGCGCTGACCGCGCCAGAGCCGGCAGGGAACTTGAGGGAGCGCTCGGGCTGCCAGCCCGGGTAGCCACCGCGGGCGTGGTGTATGCTGAACTCCTCGACGGTGCCGTTGCGGCGGCCCGCGTAGATCATGTTCCCGTCCGGCGACCAGCACGCACCCATGCACCACGGCGGCACACCAGTCCTGGTGCCAATGCGCGCGACCGGCGTGGCCATGCGCCGATCCCAGATACGGAGCGCGCCGTCGATAGAGGCGGCCATGAACGTGCTCTGGGCTGTCTGGCTGGGGTCGTTCTGTAGGGGTGGCGGTGGGTTGAAGACGAGGGTGGGCGAGGTCGGTTTGGGTGGTTTGATCTGGCTGCTGCGGCGGCGGCCCTTTGTCGTCTGCGGTGACTGCTGCTGCGGCGGCGGCGGCGGCTGCTGCTGCTGCTGCTGCTGCGGGGCGGGATTTGTGTGCGTGCTGTCTGCTGTACTTGGCCGTCCGTTCGCGCCGCCGGCGGATGGCTGTTCTGGCTGTGTCTGTTTTGTTGTGGTATTTGCATTTGCCTGTGGTGGTTGTACTGGAGCCGCAGCCTCGTCTGCGGGCGGCGCGTCTGTCATGGTCGTGTCGGCCGCGCCGGCCGCTGCATCGCCCTGCTCCCCTTCCAGGGGCTCCAGCATGGCTTGCTGGAACTCGTTATCATCATCACCACCAAACGCATTACCTCCTCCTGGGCCCATCTGGCCATCACCAAACAGCGAACCTCCCGGGCTGCCGAACAGGGACTCGTGGTCCGAGCCTACGGTTCCTTCTCCGTCGCCTGTCCCATCTGCTCCCGCTGCGGAGCCCATGCCATTGGCAGCCCCGTTCGTCCCGTCGTCGAAGAATCCCTTGTTCTTGCTGCTGCCCCTCATGGAGTCGCCCCACGAGGGCTCCTGGGCTGCCTCGGGAGGGATGGGCGCGCCCGACTGCGGCCGCAGCTCGATGGCCGAGACCTGGCCGCCACTCCCCTCGAAGCTGGACACGACAGTGCCCGTGTTCAGGTCCCAGTCGTAGAGCCTCTTGTCCCAGCTGCCGCTCAGCACGTGCGTCTCCTCGGGCGTGAGCCTCAGCACGCTCACAGCATTCGAGTGGCCAAGGTGGTCGCCATGCTTCGCCGGGATCACGTGTATGACCTTGCCCTCGTCGTACCTCACGCTGTGTACGTTGATCCCGCCGCTCTCCAGCCCGGACAGGCTCCATAGCGCGTCCCTGTGCACCGCGAGGCTGTACACGGGGCTGAGCGTCTTGTCCTCGTCATTGCCCGCGCTCCTCCCCTTCTCGGGCGGCGCCGGCTCGAAGTTCTCCCAGTAGCTCATGAGTATGCCTGCCTTGACCACGCTGTCCACAAAAGGGTGGCGCTGGGCAACGGTCAGGAGCTGCTTCCCGTTGATGGTGCCGGGCCCGTCGTACTTGCGCACGTAGCCGTCGCTGCCGCCCGTCATCCAGTACCGCAGGTTGGGGGTGATGGCGATGGCGTTGATGGAGGTCGACTGGGGCGCGGCCATGGTAGGGACGATATCGTAGAGACGCGCCTTGAGGGCTTCGGGACGGACCCGCGGGTATAACGAATTCGTGAGCGGGGGCTGTTTACCACCAGGGCTGGAAGAAGGGCCGGCTTCCACACGTGTCGTGGGGTCGTCTGCTACTGCTCCTGCGGCACCATCTGCGGCACCTCCTTTGTCCTTGTCTTGCGCCCCGTTGGCCTTTGCTTTCTGCCCTTCTCCGTCCTTGTTGGTCGCTCCACCCTCATCGACGTCCATCTCGTCCGCACCTCCTGCAGCCATGGCTTCCTCGGGTTTCTTGTGCTCGCTCGTCTGAACTGGCGTTGTTGAAAGTCGCGGTCGTTATCTATAGTCTTTTATAGCCCGTGGGCCAGGTCTCGTGGTGTGGAGGAGTACTTTGGAGGGGGTGGACTGTCGTTCTATAAGATGACCGAGGAGGAGGGGCGGACACACACACACACACACACACACAGAGAGAGAGAGAGAGAGAGAGAGAGAGAAAAGTGTTGGATCATCAAAAAGGTGCTGCGTTGGTAGTAGAACTCATAGGCGCAGGCCAAGGCGCGACGCCACTGGGGGTTTCTCGGCCCGCGCCCGCTCAGGGTTACAGGCCTTGAGGAGGGCCCCATGGTGCACCTCTCCCGCCCTCCAGCGCCCGCCCCCCTCCCCCCCCCAAAAACCCCACCAAGCCACCAGCGGGCAAGGTAACCTTATCTAATCATCAGATCGTTGAAAGACGCCCTCTAGGTATAATAACGGATAAGAGGAAATCACAGGTACAAGAACAGGCCAAATGATGGGCTTTTCTGGGGGGGGGGGGAGGGGGTTTTCGAGATGTTCAACGTTGTTATTCTCTATGTTTAAGTATCTGGGTTCAGTCCATCCATCTTAGTGCTCCCTCCCTCACCAGTGAAGATGATAGTATCGAGCCCATGTCGTCGTTCCAAAAGTCCTAACATGTACAAGGTTCCCTTCAGGTAATGTAAGACATGTGATGATAATCCCGTTTGCCTTTCTAAGGTCTACTATGCAGATGATGAAAGGGCAGGCACACAGCCAAGATGTACTTAATTATGAGACAGGCCCTGCTTGTCCAGGCGGTCGAGAAAGTTCTGCAGCATCTGGCTGCCAGGGTCGACAGGCTTGGTGGAGTACTTGATCGGTGAGCCCGTGGAGGGAATGGCAGGGTTGGGGCGTCGGCGGGTCAGGTACCCCTCGGGACGTGGAGCGCGACGAAAGTACTTGACTGGGCTGCGGGGCTCCTCTGCAACAGGAGACAGCGCCATCCGCCACTGAGAGGGGGAGTCCTCGGTTGGGTCAGGCTTGCCATCTGTAGGCTTGCCATCAGTCAGCCCGCCCTTGACGTCTGCAAGGGTTACCTGTGGGATCCGGGCCACGTTGACCGAGATCTCGCTGAGTGGTCCAGGCGCGGTGCCACCAAGGTTGAGTCGGTTCGTAGAGCTTGTGAGGACAAGAACAGCCCCATCAGCTTCATGCGCTGGAGGCTGGTCGTTCTCCGAGTGCGTAATCACCAGAGGGGGTCGATGGTCCTACTCAACCCGCTCCGAGACGGCAGTACTGCGGTCGCGCCACAGTCCGTACTCCTCAGCACAGTTCTTCCACATCCGGATCGTCCCGTCCTCCGAGCCGGTCGCGTACAGCTTGCCGTCAGGCGAGAACTGAATGCACCAGATGGGGCCGTGGTGACCCTTCATGACGTCGATCTCGCGGCCGTCCCAGTCGTAGACGCGAGCCCAGGTGCCGGGCTCCTCGCCGACGACGAACTTCTTGCCCTTCAGGTCAAGCGAGACACTGGCGACACCGTGCTTGAGGTTGAAGCTCTTGATCTCCTCGGGCTGGTCCGTGGTCGAGAAGAAGTAGACCGACTTGCCAGCAGCAACGCACAGGATGGGGCGACCCTCGCCGAGGTCGGTAGGTTCAGCGAACTTGGGGGCGAGGAAGACCATCTCGCAGGACTTGATCTCCGAGTCAAAAGTCTGCTCCTTGAAGCAATCACGCTTGTCCACATTGTGCCAGCGCAGTGTCTTGCCAGCTGCCGTGACAATCGTGGCCTCGTTGCACCAGACGATAGACTTGATGGTGTCAGGGTGAACTGTGCCGACCTGGAAGGCCAGAGAAGGGGGGATGTGGAGGGCCCCGTTCTCTTCCGACGTGACATCCTCGCGGAATTGATAATCCGCCTTGTTCAGGCCCCAGATGCGCAGGATCTTCTCGTGGCCTCCAGTGGCGACAATATCCGAGTTGCTAACAGGGAACGCTACGGCGCGCGCAACGTGGTCGTGCTTGAGGACAAGGCGCATCTCACCGGTGTGAGCGTCCCAGATCTTGACGGAAAAATCCGCTGAGGCGGATGCGGCAGTGCAGTTGTCGGGGCTGAGTTTGGCCTGCCAGGTGGCACCCTTGTGGCCGATGAAGGTACCGATCCAGTCGCCGTTACGACCGTCTCGCAGCATGGGATTGCCGTCTGTATTCCAGGGCCGAGTGTTAGGGTCTGCTGTCCAGCGTGATAATCCCGACGGGGCGTTTCTGGAAGTACATACCTTTGCAAGCGGAGATCATGAAGTACTCTCCGCCGCGCTCGTAGCTGGAGAAACTCAGGTGGGGAACGGGTCGAGAGTGACCGTGACAGGTCAGGGGCAGATACTGGCGAGGCTCGCCATCGGGTTTTCCGTCAGAAGCCATGTCGAAGAATGGTGCCGAGGCAGTGTGAAATGGAGGGGTAAGTGCAGAGGCGGAACGATTCGTTCAAGAGTGGACGTGGGCGTGGACGGCGCCGTGGAGGCTCCAGAAGCTCGGGGTAGTACTGAGAGAAGAAATTGTCCGGCAGAGGGACCAAAATGCGGTGTATGATTGAAGACGATGGATGGTCCGCGCGGGGGAGAAGCAGTAGACCTTGTGTATGTGTGTGCGTGTGTTCCGTGTAAGAGGTGGCCTGAGATGATCAACGAATGTCAAGGGAGCCGCCAGACGGGACAAGAGGCAAATAATTGCAACGGGGGAGAGGGGCAACAAAAAGAAAATAAGAAGAGCCAAGGACTGGCAGGATTATGCGTTGTTGTTGTCGTTCTCTTTGATCGTGAGTCGTAGCAGTCGTCAAGAAACGGATAGGTGTATGTGTATGATTATGATCTTGTCCTCAATAACAAACAGAAGAAGAGAAAATATCAAGTCTGTTGGGGGAGAAGAAGGAGGGAAAAAGGATTGTTTGTTATTGGCAGGACAGCGCAGGCACCATGTTGCGGGTGAGGAAGTGACAGCTCTGGTTGTTGTCGACCCAAGATCTTTAGCGGAAAGAGGGTCCCTGAACCAGCCCTTACCTCGGCGGGGAGCCCTTTCCAAGATAAGATAAGCCCCTCCACCTTCCCACCCCTGTTGACCCTAACCCCTCACCCAGCAGCCACGGGTGCAATTAATATCGTTTGGGCCCCCCGCGATGACCTCAGCAGGAACCATTTGCCCTGTGTTGTACCATCGTGTGAAGCTGGCAAGCTAGGGAACAGCTAGAGCTGCTTTTCCAATCATTTTGTGCCTGTTTTGTCTGGATATCCACTGCAGCAGAGCTGTCGATCCCTTTGGCGTGTTCAGCATTTCTACTTTTAGAACCAGACTGTGGTCTTGCTGCTCCTCCTCCAACACCAACTCGCAGCGCGCCCCGTGCCAGACAACAACCCAACAAACGCCATCCTCCCTCCCCTCCTCTCCTCGTTTTCACCCAGCCAACAACTGTCATTCTTCAAGGAGCTGCTATTACTGTGCAGCTCACAGTTGTGTTTGTTATTGCACCACTGCACATCAGATTGCAACACCTCCGCCATCAACCTGCAATACTGGACACAAAGGATACTGCACAGTCTTCGCCTGCACCATGGAGTTCAAGCTGTCTGCTGAGCTGGTGGGCCACAAGTCTGATGTGAGCCCACCCCCTTCTTTTTCTTTACATCACGAGAGATTTCATGCCAGTCTCACTGACCTTTCCTCTGTCTCTCCTTGCTGTTGATTTAGGTCCGTGGCGTCACCTTTCCATCCCCAAACACCGTCATTTCTGTCTCCCGTGACTGCACTGTCCGAGTCTGGCGACGCAAGGAATCTCGACCTCCTACCTTCAAGAGCTCAGTCCTGACCGAGGGCCAAGACTTTATCAATGCTGTCGCCTACTTCTTCCCCGATGCCACATATCCAGATGGTCTGGTTGTAGCTGGCGGCAAGGATACCCTGATCGAAGTCAGGAAGCCAGGAGCTGAACCTGGACCCAATCATGCAGAGTTCCTCTTGGTGGGTCATGACCACAACGTCTGCGCCCTCGATATCTC
Organism: Cryphonectria carpinicola; assembly: GCA_014849955.1. Taxonomy (NCBI): domain Eukaryota; kingdom Fungi; phylum Ascomycota; class Sordariomycetes; order Diaporthales; family Cryphonectriaceae; genus Cryphonectria; species Cryphonectria carpinicola. The sequence continues at coordinate 13,426 of JACWRQ010000375.1, read as the reverse complement.
CCCTGAGGCTTCATATGTTGTCTCGGGAAGCTGGGACAAGCAGGCCATCGTCTGGTTCAAGAACAAATGGGAGCCTGACAAGTATCTGACTGGACACGACGGAAGTGTGTGGGGGGTGTTGGCTCTGACGGAGGAAACTGTCGTGACGGGCTCTGCCGACGAGAAGATCAACATTTACGACATCAACTCGAGCCCTGACCGCTACATACAGCCCAGGTCCACCATATACACCACCAGTGTCGTGCGCGCCATTGCCAAGGTTGACAAGGGCCATATAAGCCGCGCAGAAATTGCCAGTGCACACAGCGACGGCGTGATCCGGTTGTGGAGGCTCAACGGCGAGTCTATGGGCGAGTTGCACGGTCACGAATCCTTTGTCTACAGTCTCGCCTCGCTGCCTACGGGCGAGCTGGTCAGCTCGGGCGAGGACCGAACCATCAGGATCTGGCGGGATTTCCACTGTGTCCAGACCATCACCCTGCCGGCCATCTCCGTATGGGCTGTGGCCGTGTGCGAGAGCACGGGCGACATCGTTGCGGGATCCAGCGATGGCGTGGCCCGCGTGTTCACGAGAATCGAGGCCGATATGGCGAGTGCAGAGTCTCTGGCTGCTTTCGATGAGTCCGTCAAAGCCTCGTCTATTCCGCAACAGCAGGTGGAGGGTCTCAACAAGGAGAAGCTGCCTGGGGTCGACTTTCTCAAGACTAAGTCGGGCACCAAGGAGGGTCAAGTACAGATGATCCTCGAAGATAATGGCGCTGTCACGGCGCACCAGTGGTCCATGGGTGAGTAGATCCGACCTCGGCGAAAGCATGATGACCCCTTCCTTCCCCCCCTCCCCCTCTCCCCCTTCTTTTTTTTTCTGACCCGTGTGTTACAGCCCAGCAGCAATGGATCTGTGTTGGAACCGTGGTCGATGCTGTTGGAAGCAGCGGGAAGAAGCAGGAATACAACGGCCAGTCCTACGATTACGTCTTTGATGTCGATATTCAGGAAGGCGCACCGACCCTGAAACTCCCATACAACCTGTCTCAGAACCCATACGATGTGGCTACCAAATTTGTTGGAGACAATGAACTCCCAGTATCGTATCTCGACTCAGTCGCCAACTTCATTATTGAAAACACACAGGGTGCCACCGTGGGCCAGGACTCTGGCCCAGCACCTGGCGATTTCGGAACCGGTCGATACCAGCCAGGCGACGAAGCCAAGGCCCAGCAGTCACCTAGCCCGAAGATTCTTCCCCAGGAGAACTACCTCACGCTGACTGGTGTCAAGATCGAGCCCCTTGTCAAGAAGCTCCTCCTTATAAGCGCGACTATGATATCATCGGGGCGCAAGGACTTCGCGTTGAACCCAGCAGAGGAAGACACGTTGAAGCGGCTGGCGCAGAAAATCCACAGAGCCGCCGGCACCGTGCCGGCGACCCTCCCAGCTGTGGGCGCCCCAATACCCACGGGGAGCTGGGAAGCCAACCAACACGAAATCTCCCTGGTGTTCAAGATGGTCCACGATTGGCCCTACAACGACCGGACGCCAGGCCTGGACCTCCTCCGCTGCCTCGCCACGTCGTCCTCGGCTGGGAGCTTCGCTGCTGTGACCGGCAAGAGCATCGTCGATGTCACCTTCCAGTCCGCATTCCACCCCAGCGACGGAGCCGCTGTCAACAGACACTGCGCCATGATGGCATTCCGCCTCATCGCCAACCTCTTCACGTCGGATGACGGTCGAAAGATTGCCTATACACAAGCTGCGACCGTTGTCGATTACATGCAGAGCCTGGTCGGCCTCACCGATACCGCTTTCGAGGGACCGGTCGGGTTCCCTGACAACCGCAACGTCATGATAGCCGTGACCACCTCCGCCGTTAACTACGCCGTGCTCGGCTACATGGTGTCCAGGAAGAAGGTTACGATCTCCGGTGACGTCAAGGTCATGCCTGACGTGTTCGGCTCTTTGGCCAAGGTGATGTGTGAGATCATCAAGGGGCAGGATGATGCCGAGGTGACCTACCGTGCTCTGGCTGCGCTCGGAACGCTGGCGGCTGCTGGAATCGGAGACGTCATGGAGAGCTCCTCGGCAAAGAATGTTGTCCGCAGCGCTATCAAGCCAGAGAAGAACCCCGAAGAGCGCATCAAAGCCATCGCCAACGAGTGCTTGAAGCTGTTGTGATTAGGCCTCTGGGCTTTTTTTGCTGGCATTTGGGCTGTTTGTGAACAGGTGACCTTGGTGGTCTTATCATGAGCTTGAATGGTCCAGACTGTGCCCCACCCCCGGGAAGTGGGTGGTGGTAAATGCAGAGGGTTTTTTTGCAGTTGTCAACAGTGACCATGAATACTGTGTATCATGGACAGGGGATCTAGACTCATGATTGTGATAATCTGGGGAGAGAAGAAATGGGCACAGGCATTATGAACTCTTGGCTGCAACAGGTGTGTGGTTCAGGTGTGGTGGTCATGAGCATAGCTTTATGTGAACCAACATATCTTGCCTCGGTGTGTTCTCTCTCTCGAGGCAGACAGCCATATACAAAGAAAACAAAACAAAAAAGCAGACAGACAGAATATATAACCTGTGCCCGTTGCCCCCCCCCCCCCTTTTCTCTTAGTACCCATATTATGCAGTCCAGAATGGCTAAATGAATGAATATGAATGTGCCTGATGTATTTACATTTTAGTTGTCTCTCCTCAGCATGGCCTCTGGCAAAGAAAAAGACTGAAGATTGAGGTTAAAAGGAAGGGAAGAAAAAAAAAATGAAACCATAAAATAAGATTCGCCGAGATATCATGGTCCAGTTGAAACGCCGTTTACCCAAAATGCCCCCCCTCCCCCCCTCAAAAAAATAATAAGAATACTTTGGTAATCCTTCCGTCCTGTCCCATTCATCATAATATATATATATATATATATACACGTCCATTTCCATCCCCCCCCCCCTCTCTTTAGAATACCAACCACGCAGCCCCCAGGACCACAGGCGCCAGCCCGATATAGTTCCACGCAGACCTGACGCCGTTGTGCCTACCAAAGTACCAAAAGACGGTCTCGCCGGCGTCCGAGGTGACGTTGGGGTTGGCGTTGGACTCGCGGGTGACGACGGTGTAGACGTCAGCGAAGCCCATGTCGTTGCTGTTGAAGCAGTTGGAGGCATTGACATCGGGGATGCGGGCGTCGCCGGGTTCGACAAAGGTGATGTCGACACACTATGAAAAGAAGAAGAAAAAGGATGGATCCCAACAACGTCAGCCAGCCTGTTCATCTGCCCCTTGAGGGAGGGAAGGGATAAATAAAAGAAGGAGAGGGGGGTAGCTGTGTCGAAAAGAAAAGAAGGGACGGGACGTACCGAGAAGAGAGCAGCGCCATGCTTTGCAATCTCCACGACCTGGATCGTCGCGTTGTCTCCGGCCTTGACGGTCGTGTTGGCGGGAAGCGGTACCTGGGGCAGACAGATGGTGCCGGGGTACGGGTTCGCGGAGGGTCCGATGATCTGGAAGGGAGAAACCATGGGGAAGCTCATGTTGAGCGGTCCACCGTCGGGGCCATCGGTGCCGAAGCCCAGGTTGATGTACATGAAGGCCGTCTGGTGGCCTTGGAACCAGCCTGGTTGCAGGGCTACGGCTCCGCCTTCGGTGGACCAGTAGGTCCTGTTTGTGGTTGTTGGGTAGCCACCACCTTGATTGAGGTTATTGTCGTCAGTTTTAGCTTTTTAATAGAGAGAAATAGAGAGAGAGAGAGAGAGAAAGACTCACATGGATACATCCATTGCATGCCATAAGGGAAGGTGTCGTTGGTGATGAGGTTGTCGCCTCTCCACCCTGGGTATGTAATGACGGTGTGTGCAGAGGTTAATGTTGCTGCTGCGCTGAGCAGCGCAAGTATTGATGATGATGATGATGATGATGAAAGCATGGTGAGAAAGTGTGCGAGGTGTTCGTATAAGCAAAAGGCGCCAGAGGCTATCGTCGAGTGTTCTTGTCCTCGATAGAGAGAGAGAGGGGAGAGAGAGAGAGAGAGAGAGAGAGAGAGAGCCTCTGTGGTAAAGTTCTCGTGCTCTCAGGGCTGTGCCTTGGTAGTTATTGCGGTGACGAGGCTATGAATGATGGGCGGTGTCGCTGCAAGAGTCCGTTGCCGAAGGGTACTGCGGTTTGAATGGAGTCGTTTATGATTATGTGACCTTTGGGGTTGTACAAGAATTCGGAAAGCGGAAAGTCAGGATTGTCAAAATGCAAGGCAAGGAGAAGAAGAAGAAAAGAAGAAAAAAGGACGGGCGACGGTCTAGATAATATGAGAAAAAGAGGGAGAGCCCAATGCAGTTGATCACCCACACCCACCTTGACCTACCTATTACTTGTGCATGTCCATTTTCTGCCGTGATTCCGTGGGTCCGGAACATGGGGAGAAGGGGAGGGGGGGGGCAAGGCGAGGGTGATTAAAAAAAAAAAGCCACCCTATAGCATGCGTCGAATGGAGAGAGAGGGCAACGCGCCATTGAAAAGTGTGCTGGGGTGAAATGTAGAAGAGGGGGGAGACGAGGTAACATGGGGAGGAGGGGATGGCCTCGACACAGACTGTAGCCGCCGGGCGAGGATGGATGGATGGATCTCACCATGCTATGCCCGTGCCGCTCGACTGAGGTGACTGCAGCTTGCAGCAGGGTGAGAGCAGAACCAAAGTATGGACCAAAAGTAAAAGACAGAATTGGGGGGGGGGGGGGGGTTTCTCTAGGCGGCGGCGTTGTATGTACAGACTCGACCAGTAAGATCGTACGGCAGGGGGGGCGAGGTTCGTCACTTTGTGCCGCCTCCATCCTGGCCCCCCTGTTATGCTCGACCAATTGTTGTGATGTGCCGGATGTTTTCCAGGGAGGGCGAACCGCCAAGAAGGGTGACCCGCGGAGAAGGGGGGGGGAAGGGGAGGGATTAGGTGATAGTCTGATAGACACACCTCCGTCCTCCTTCCCCTCCTCCTCCTCCAGTCAGTCGGTCATCACCAACTCGAACCAATAGAGCAGCCGAGAGCGTGTGACGGTGTGTCGATGTACTCGCTGGAACCTGTCGGACAAGTGCCTCACTATGGCTTCATCTCTCCTGACAACCGACCAGCCTGTGTCTCAATCATCATATCCTCGTTCTCTCTCTCCCTCTCCCTCTCTCTGTCTCTCTTTCTGTCTCTCTCTTTCTGTCTCTCTCTTTCTGTCTCTCTCTTTCTGTCTCTCTCTCTCTACCCCCTCCCTCCTCCTCCTCCACCACCACCACCCCCCCCCGGCTCGGCCCACGTACATAAGCAGACGGGACTAAAGAGCGAGCGGGGCCGTGATCAGCCAGTTGGCGATGTGGGTTAAGCGCCCGGCTCCTCTCCTCACTCACATGCCGCTAACGTTACAACGCCAGACAACACACCAGGGGCCGCCCGCTGCACACACACCCCCATATTTATGGATGAATGAATAGGTGGATGGATGCTTCTGCTTCTTCTTATTCTTCTTCTTTTTTTCTTTTCTTTTTCTTTTTCTTTTTCATTTTTTTTTTTCAATGTGGAAGTGATCGTCAAACCACAGCGGACTCGAGAGAAAGCTTTCCTGCTTGGTCGTGGACTGGACTGGACTGACAAGATGCCTGAGACAGCAAGTTCGGGTGCGACGGCACGCACAGCACAAGGGCTCAGCGTCTAGCGCCGTTCTCAGACGATGTATATATATATATATTGTTTTTGGGATGTTCCGACAAGGAAACAAGAACTTGATTGATTGATTGATTGTGTGTTTGGCGGCCTTGGTGGTACCTCCTCCCCCCAGTACCCGCAAGATAAAGCTCATCGTCACGATAAGAGAGAGCAGAGCATGCAGGACCAAGGATTTATTTACCTTTACTCGGAGCTTATCCCTGCAGCCCTCACTTGGGCGGCGGCAGCAGCATAAAGAATGCGCAAAGATGAAATAAAATGCCAGGATGGAATGTAGCGTCTCCCCTCTTGGGAGAGAACGCATTGATGCCATGTCTTCTGGTATGATTAAAAAGTCCTAATTTTGTTTGGCGATGGGGGCGGCAACACACAAGAGCCGGATGCTCTCTCTTTCTCTTTCTCTCTCTCTCCCTCTGTCCCCCTCCGTGTGTCTGTCTGCCTGCCTGTCTCGCCTCTCTATCCATCCATCCATCCTGTCCTGTCCTGTCCTGTCCTGTCCTGTCCTGTCCTGTCCTTCCCATGGACGGACGCCACCAACCAACCAGCCCCAGCCCCAGCCATGAGAATGTACCGCTCTCCGCCCCCAGCCTTTCCCCAAACACCCCCCCCCCCAAAACCTTTGCCCAGAATGGCTTTCCTGTCGTTTCTATATATATATATATATGTGTGTGTGTGTGTGTGTGTGCGCGCGCGCGCCTATCCCATCCGTCCAGGCCAGCCGGTACGTCTTGCGTCAAGTATCTGTGATCTTGTCGACGGCTGATCGTGATAAAATCTTTTGATTCCCAGGAAGATTTCTAGTGTGGTCTTGTATGTCTGCCAGCCAGCCTCTCTGTTCGGTCCAGATGCGCGCACACGCCGTGGTCATGATCTTTATGTCGCGACGTCGTCGTGCGTAAGAATTGTAACCACGGGGGGCCCGTGTGTGTCTTCCCAAGGTGACGAGATTGGCGGCGTATTCATCGTAAGAGCTCCAAAAACGCCTGGAATGAATAAAGGTCCGGTGGACCGCATTGCATGTGCCGTTCCGAAAATTGTGAATGCCGTGATCCGATGCTTCCTGCTCGCAGCCGCATTCGTTGTATTAAAATGTATAGATCTGAAAAAGGGTTGTGTATGTGTATGAACTCATTAAAGGGGGGGGGTTTTTTGGAGGGGGGGGGGGGGGCGGGGGTTTTAGGTGTCGTGAGTTGGAAACCCCGTCTTAATGGTCAATTGGAATATCCAACGAGATGTTTTTGTTGGATTCCAAAGACTTGGGTGTGAGCGACTGCGACGACAGTCGATTGTGATTGCTGGGTGACGGTGTGCGTGGGGGGGGCCTGGGGACGACGGGCTTGACTTCGTCTTCATTGCTCCGCAGTGTCTCCTCGTCCTCCTCTTCCTCTTCCTCTTGCCCAGCGTCGGGAATGGTGGCCAGTGAGGAGGCTTCCGGTGTCAATTCTTCCGTGGGGGTCTCAAATTCGTCAGACTTGTCCTCCTCGTCTGGGGTGACACCCGCCGTCACCGCTTCTTCATCGTCTTGTGCCTGCTGATCTTGGCCAATTTTTTCCTCGCGGACCGACCCGGCTCTGCTGTCGGGCAGAGCAAGAACGTTCTCGTCCCGGCTCGGGCGGGGGCTCTTCTCCACAACAACGCTGTGTGTGTGTGCATGGAAGCCCTGCATGATGGGACGGACACCGCCGCCGATGCGGGTCCAGAACATGTTCTCACGCAGCCTCACGCTCTCCTCCCACGCGGCCTTTTCGGAGTCATCGTCGTCCGTCCGCCAGTGGCCATCCTTGACGATCCTCAGGAAGCCGAGGAAGTCACAGGTGGCGCGCACGCGGTGGAGACAGTACCTGCAGAGGGGGTAGCGCTGGGAGGAGCTGTTCTCGCTGGTCCGGAACCGGTATCGGCGCAGGTACTGGTCGTCCTTACGACTCTCGCCACAGAGCGAGCACGGGTAGAACTGGGGTTTCGAGAGCATGGCATAGGTCCCCGTCGTCGGCACGGGCTCCACCACCAGCGAGCCGTCTGACATGGCCGCGATGACCGAGCGGCGGGCCAGCCAGGACAGGCCCGGCGCACTGTCCAGCCGCAGCGTGGGCTCGATGTCCTCCGCCAGCACGCGCTTGTAAAACTTGGTGTCCTTGAGGGGGGGGATCGGCAGCGACGGCGCAGCGCTGTGTGCTGAGGCAGGGGTGTTTGGTGTCTGCGGCGAGAACGTGGAGGAGGCTGCCGGCGATCCGGTCGAGGACAGCGAGGCCGTAGAGGCGCTTGAGGGGATGCCCACAGAGGCAGCACTGGCGCTGGACCCGATCAGGCCGAGGCTGAGGGTCGTGTGGGTGCCCGAGGGGGGTCGGCTGCTGGCCACCCTCCTCGAGGTCTCGCAGAGGTTCGCAAAGTCCTGGTAGGCGTTGATATCAGTGCGCAGGACGGGCTGCAGGAGGTGGGTGAAGCTCGTGGGGTACGAGGGCGCGACCAGGTCGGACAGGCCGGACTGCGAGCCGATCTCCGAGGTGGGGGTGTCATCCTCGCGCGCGTCGAACTTGCTGTAGCCCGGCGAGGACGGGGTCGTGGTGGCGGTCTGGTCGTCGCGGTCGGCATTCATCTGCTCCATGACCCGCTTCAGCTCGATGAGCTGTTCCTGCTGCGACTTGAGGAGGCCTTCGGTGTCGGCCAGCTGGGCCCTGAGCAGGTCGTTCCTGCGCTGGACGACGTCCTGCTCCTTGCGTGCCTCCTCCTTGGCCGAGATGACCATGTTGTTGGCCTCCTCGAACAGCTCCGTCGTCAGGTTCTCCAGCTCCTGCTCGATTCGCTTCTTCTCGTGCTCGGCCTCCAGGCGCAGCCTCTTCTCTTCCGCGATCCTGGACAACAGGTTAGTCTTCTCAGCCTCAACCGACTTTCGCCGAACCCAGATGTCGCCAACCAACATTTCTCTCTGCTTGTCGAGCTGGACCTCCATGGACCTGATCTGCTCGCGGGCCCTCTCGAGCTCGGCCCGCGTCTCGGACAGGGTGTCGTCGAGGGTGGTCTGGTGGTTGATGGCCTGGACAAGCTTCGAGCTCAACGTCGCGACCTCATCACTCAGCCCCGGGTGCTGCTGCTGCTGCTGCTGCTGCTGGTGTGGGGTGGAAGCGCCGTCCATGTTCGAGGGCGTCATGGATCTGCTCCGAGGGTCGGGTATTGTGGTCAGGTCGAGATCGGTTTCCGAGATCCCACTGAAGAAGGATCGGTCCCCCAGCGCAAACGAGGAGACATCGGCAGTCCTGCTCGAGCTCTGGGTGTTGGACCGCGGCTTGACGACGACGGCAGAGGTGGAAAGAGACCTGGTGGGAGGACCTGTCGCGGTGGATTGGGAGCGGAGTCGGGTGGTCTGCTGCGACGTCGAGGCTGGGCTCGGGCTAGGGCCATGATGGAATTGTGACCATCCCGAGGCCACGGTCATGAAGCTGCGCCGTCCAGAGTCAGCTGTCTGCACCTCCATCTGTGAAGCTTGGGGGGGGGGGGGGGTGTTTCACAACGCGAAGCCCTTTGTCGGGGCGGACAGAGACTGTGGTATCCAAAAAGGAAAAAAGAAGAAATAATGTTGTGGTGTATTCGCGCAAGGAAAATGTGAAGCAAAAGGTTCCTCCTCCTTCCAGCCGATGTATCCGGGACGGAGTGGTAAGGGACGGTGGGTTGATCAAGGGCCGGGGAGCGAAGAGAACGTACGAATCCAGCTTGTCCGAGAAGGGGGGGCAGAACCAGAACGGGGCTGGTCCTGCAAAGACGAAAGAGGAAATTTCACACAAAGTCTCGAGGGTGGTGATATAGTCTCAGATGCCGGATGCAATGAGTAGAGGAGGAGGAGAGGGACCCCAGGAGGGAGGGGGGGGCGGGCGTGACGGTATGTCCCGGGTTCGATCGAGGAAGAGAAGATCGACCAGCAGGGACGGCGAGAGGACAGGGACACACAAGAGACAAGGCTGAACTGAGCTGAAGCCAGTGTCTCGTCTCGGGGGTTGCAGTCGACGGCCGAAGGGGGCGCAGGAGGGCTGCCTTGTTTTCTTTAGCCCCGTGGGGGTTAGGTGGATTTCTTTGGATGGGCGCGGCTCGAGTTCGGCGAAGTCCTCGACAAATGAGATGAGACCGTCCGAGACAACCTCGCTGCCCAGAGAGGGGATGTCCGGTCAAAGGCTTCTGATTAACATTACTGTAGTACGAACCAGCTTGATCTTGGTGTGTTGTTGGAGGGGGGAGGGGGTGGAGAGGGTTGTGTTGAAATCGTATAAAAAGTCGCGCCGAGAGGAAAGAGTTTTAAAAGGAGCCCGGTGATAAGAGACTAAAGGATCGATGTAAATGAGTCTGTGACGATGTGGTTGGAATTTTGGGGGTGTAGAGAGAGAGAGAGAGAGAGAGAGAGAGAGAGAGGGAGGGGGCGGAAAATGGTGAGAATGCGGGATAAGGAATGGAACGGGGGTTGGAAGAGAAAGAAGAAAGAAGGGGAGAAGAAGAAGGAAAAGAAAGAAGAAGAAAAGAATCTAAACAAGAATGAGGAGATGAACGACGATGACGAAGACGGGTAGTAAATTCAGTAAAGTTGGCTCCGGGTTGAGGAGGAAAAGGGACCAAGGTCAAGGTCAAGGTCAAGGTTCGGTTGGGGTTAGGTCCGGCCTGTGCACTGGGGGTCGCAATCTGAGGCGAAGGAGCGTGCAGGCCTTGTTGTAGTAGGCGTTGCTAGTGGTAGGGGGCGGGGAGGGGGGGGAAGGAAAGGGCCTCGGGCTGCTGGGTGGAGAGTTTAGATTGGGTGAGAAAAGAGGCGAAAGGCGTAGCAGGTGTGTAGAGACAGAGAGAGAGGGAGAGGGAATTGTGCCTGCCTACGCCAGGGCCAGAGCCTGAGCCTGACCATACAAAAGAGAGAGAGAGAGAGAGAGAGAGAGAGAGAGAAGAGAAAAAAAAGTCACCAAGTGGATGACCAGTCAGTTCGTGACCAGTCAGCTCACTTTCCCCCTCTCCAGCACAGGGTTTTTTTTATTTATTTATTTTAGTATTATTATTATTGTTATTATCATTATTATTACAAAGGTACGATCGGAAGCCGGCGGAGCAAAGGGACAGGACTTACGCACATGACCTCCTCCTGCACAGCATCGATTGATGGGATTTCGCACCACCTTCTTACAGGGGGTTTTGGGGGGGAGGGATGGGCAGGCGATGGGGCAGCCTCGGGAGCCTGCGGGCCTGGGCGGGTACCCCCTGTCCTGTTAGCGTTTACTGTTTTACTGCTATGGCAGGCTATCGAGGCTTGGTTTCGCCTCATCCAGGCACCCCAGGGCCCCCAAGGCCCCCCTCCCCCTTCCCCATCTCCAGGCCTGCCCCAGCAGTAACCACACACAGTAGTGTAGCGGCAAGCACGCTGTTACGAATTACGTGCTGCTGCTGCTGCTACTACTGCTGCTGCTACTGCTGCTGCTGAGGAAGAAGAGGAGGAGGAGGAGGAGGAGGATCCAGTCTCCTCCCAGCTGTCCAGCTGTCAACCAGTCAGACCACCACAGCTGTACGTACCAATGGGGGGGGGGGTGGATGATGGCGCATGACTTGTCCAAAATCGACAATTGTCCAAACCTCGGCCAATTATTTTGGTATGCCCCAAGATACCCAAGTTCAGACGAATTCATCGGGCGGCGGTTTGGGCGGCTGTGTTGGGTGGAATGACAGTAACGTCGTCCCATTCCAAAGGATGGAAAGAAAAAGAAAGAAAAAAAAAAAGATGGGACGAGGACAGTTGGGGTTTGTTTGTCCTTGGTGTTTACCCAGTGTGCACGGAGACTTCAACCCTCCCTCACACTGACTTTTGCCTGACTTGTGATTGACATCCTACGCTAATCTACTCTGTCCATAGTCTCGATCTCTTCTTCTCTTTCTCTCTCCTTTATCATGGGCCCGTTTCTGCCGCCACGGGTTATCATCTAGCGAGAGTTCCCGCCTCTTGAGCAACGCCATCTCAACGCCTGACCAGCTCTGAGAGGTTGCACTGCAACCACTTTCAAGTCAATTGATCCAAATGACGCTTCTTTGGTACAGGTGTACAAACCACTTGGGTTTTTCTTCCATGATGTCGTTCTTGTTTCAGACCCTCACCGCTCCTCTTGAGAAGTTGAAACGCGCAGCAGAGCAACAAGAAGTTTGGGGAGAAGGGGGTGTGTGTGTGTGTGTGTGTGTGTGTGTCCCGAGTCGGCCGAGGTGATGACGGACTTGGGGGGGCTGCAGGGTAAGAAGTAAGTAGGACGCGGGTGGAAATACGAATTCCTCCTACATGCGCATGTTACATTCCCCCGCCCGAGATAAGCCCATGCATGCATGTTCTTGTCGCAGCACATAGTACTGTAATTCCATACTATGTCTAGGAACGGGAACAGGAACAGGAACGGGAACAGGAACAGGAACGGGAACAGGAACAGGAACAGGAACAGGAACAGGAACAGGAACAGGAACAGGAACGGGAACAACGGGAACAGGAACAGGAACCTTGAACTGGAGGCTGAGGAAAAGAGAGAGAGAGAGAGAGAGAGAGAGAGAGAGAGAGAAAATATGAACGGGGCCCCATGGCCCCAATATTCTTGCGACTCGGGTCGCTTCCGTGGACCAGGGAATACTACCATGGTACGCAGAGCTGAAGGCATGCTCATCTTATCGGCCATGTCACCCGGCAGATCGGGGCGCTGCCCTTCTCTCATCCAGACCCAGACGATCCAGAGACGATCTTCAGCTGATCAGGACAGGACGGGAGAGAATTTCTCACGGGGAGACGCTGGGATTGCCAACATGGCTTTTGAGCTGATGGATTTCACAGCTACAAGGGCATTTATTGTTTTTCTTTCTTTTCACGGCTGAGCTTAGTCAACTTTCGTATTGGTTAATTTGATGGTTGGGTTTTTTTTTTTTTTCTTCTTCTCCATTTCCCTTCTCCGACTTTCCTCTCTTCTTCTTCTTTCTCCTCGCTCGCAACCTCAACAAGCCACATCCATCTTACCATCTGGCTCCCTCCCCAGATCCAGAACCCAGGTCCAGACCCAGGGCCAGGCCTTCAGGCCTCGATTTCAGGTCTAGGCCCAACCACCCAAATTTTACCCCAGCCGCAACGGGCACCTGTCAAAAGCTGCCCCTACTGTTCATACAGGACCCGCGACCCAATCCAGGCACCAAGAGTACATACACAACGATGCTCTGCTATTAGGCCGGGTTAACATGCGGCGGGGGTCTTCCATAGAAACTCGGGCTGGACTCGGCCATCGATACACGCCTGGTTACTGGCCCAGCCTTCTTGCACTCTGCTCATACTTGATAGCCATAGAAGTGAGCAAGATACAACGTGTCATTGCATTACATACACCCCTAAATCACGGTTGGACTTTGGCAATATCAAGGTGGTGGGGCTTCAGAAGGAGAAGAGGAGGGGGGGAGGGAGGGAGAAGGGACAGAATAGCCATGGACAAGACTCAGACCGCTTGACAAGAAAAGATACGCGTCTGAACCTTCCACCAAGATCGTTGTAGGCAAGATCTACAGAGGGAGAAGAGAACATGAAGCTATAAGCTTCGATCACCGTGAGAAATCACGATCTCAACGGGCATTCCACACTGAGACGGATCGACCATGCGAGGTGAAGTGGTGTATAGCGGACCGTCCCCGAGAGACACGCGCACACACACACACACAGAGAGGGAGGGAGAGACAGAGAGCAAAAAAAAAAAAAAAAAAAAAAAAAAAGAGAGAGAG
>JACWRQ010000374.1:29237-40037 GCA_014849955.1 Cryphonectria carpinicola | reverse complement strand
CGCCCCCCGCCGGACGCGCCGCAGCAAGTCATTCTCCGCGCCCACCGGGAATTTGGCGACGGGGTGGGACGTAATAGGGTTTTGTTTTCTTGTCCTTTTTTTTTTTTTTTTTTTTTTTGTTACGAGAGAAGAAAAAAAGGGAGCTTGTGGGGGAAGAAAGAGGAAGGGGAAGAGAGAGAAAAAGAAGAAAAAAAAGAGAGAGCACAATAAGGCTGACTAAAGAAAATATTTAAAAAAAAAATTAGGTGCGGCTTTGACATGTTTCTCGTATCCCAACAGCCTGGTCCGAGGTTTCAGTCGTTTCGGAGGCTGGCACAGTCGCATATCGGCACGCAAAAGGCCTTCGAGAGGTTCAGCGGTTTGATGGACGTGGAGGTGGGCAGGCTTCTGGTGAACTTGGTAGACGGAAAGATGCTGCGGGAACCTGATGGTCTAGAGCATGCACTTCACATGTGAGTTCACGGCAGGATAAAGAGTCCTTTTCCCCCCCTTCTTCTTCTTTTCCCCTCCTCTTTCTTTTGCTCTTTCATTTTACCCAGAAAATATGTAAAGGGGCTTATTGGTTCTAAAACCCATTTAAAATAATAAAAAAAAAGGTCAACGAGCGCAATCATCTTGAGGATCTTGTTCAACTACAGTATCGATTACCACTACCACCAGGAGCATGACAACAAGGGCGACCCCCTGACCCGACTCAACGACCAGCTCATCACAAGCTTCTCCGTGGCGAGCATCCCAGGGCGCTGGCTCGTCGACATGATCCCCTCGCTCAAGCACGTCCCCCACTGGTTCCCAGGGACCGGCTTCAAGGATTACGCCCGCGCCGCCGAGCTGAACAACAACGCCAGCGCTGAAGTCCCCTTCCGCTTCGTCAAGAAGACGGCGGCGACACGTCCTGGGCCCTCGATGGTCGGCGACCTCCTGCGCGCCCGGGACGCGGGCGCCGACATCAGCGAGCACGACATCAAGTACACCGCCGCCTCGCTGCACGGCGGCGCGGTAGAGACCACGACGCAGATGCTGCAGATCTTTTTCCTGGCCATGTCCATGTTTCCCGAGGTGCAGGCGCGGGCCCAGCAAGAGGTCGATGAGTTGCTGCGGGGCTCGGGCGCGGCGAACGGCGGCGAGAAGAGGGGGATGCCGGGCCTGCAGGACCGCAGCAGGCTTCCCTACGTCTCGAGCCTCGTCAAAGAGGTCCTGCGCTGGTTCCCCGTCGCGCCGCTGGGCGTGCCTCACCTGGCCGAGGTCGAGGACGAGTACCGCGGGTACCGCATCCCCAAGAACGCCATCCTGCTCCCGGCCGTGTATTGGTTCAGCCGCGACCCGGCCGTCTACCACGACCCAGACACCTTCCGGCCCGAGCGGTACCTGGCCCCCTACAGCGAGCCGGACCCGACTAGCTTCGTCTTTGGGTTCGGCAGGAGGATCTGTCCTGGGAAGAGGCTGGCTGAAGAGGGTATCTTTCTTGTGGTGGCCAAGGCTTTGGCAGTGTTGGATGTATCCAAGGCCCGCGATGAGGAGGGCAAGGAGATTGAACCTGTCTTTGGCTACGACTCACCGGGTATTGTTGCGCGTTCGCTGCCTTTTTCGGTGAGTATTGCGCCGAGGAGTGAGGCTCATGCCGAGCTTGTGAGGGAGGTCGCCGTTGAGCATCCGTTGGGGAAAGGTGATTCCAGGTCTGTAGAGGTGATTCTCGACGAGTTTCTGCGGGGTGTATAGTTCTTGGCGGTCGAGGAACCTCCTCCATGAGTTCCCCATCGCTCTCATGAAGAGATCTTTGGGTATCGTCCCTGCAGGTGCGCAGCGTGTCGAGAACTTTCAATGGGGGGCCTGGACCCATATGAATTCATTTTCTATAGAATCCTTTGTGTTTACATTCCCCTTCCTTTGCAGTATGTCTCCGGCATCATCGTCATTTCTCAAGTTATTGCCGTGCGAGAAACTGAATCTTCGTGCTTCATCTCTTTATGCGTTGATACCTCTTGCGCTCATATCTCTGCGCCGATCTCCTTGATGATCTCGTCCAATTTCTCCTCTGATATCGCAATTTGCACGTCAGTAGGTAAAGGGGATGACCCGCTCCTCTTCAGGTCTTTACCGGGCTCCAAGGCAGGCAGCAAGCCCGGATCTATCGCGTCTAGCCCTCGCTCCGGCGTATGCATTGTCGGAGCCATCGTGGTTGGGTGATGTGCATTGTGGCCGGTCGATACTTCATTGTGACCACCTAAAACCGCCTTCACTTTGCTCACTACCAGCTCTTTAAACTTGGCCAGCAGGACAGCGTCGTCCGCGGGTGTAGTCTGCGCCTGCCAGACTTCCATCCCCAAGATCTCCTTCGCCCGCGCCTGGATGGCCTCATCTGGCGGCATGCGACCCGAGCTAGCCACCTCTGCCACGGAGAACTGCACGAGCCTGTTTTCGAACTCGCGACTTGCAAACACCGCACCGGGGTCCGGTATCAGCGGTACATCCATCGCACCACCAACTGAGCTCATGTCAAGATCATAGAGACCTCCATTATTCATTTGCGTAGCTTGCGTGGGCGCCAAGGCAGGGATTTCTGCAGAGACCGGGTTCTGGAAAGAGGACGTCATGTTCTGCTGCCACTGCTTTGGAATGGACAGCCCTCCAGCATCACTGCCCCACGGCTGCGACAAGCCGCTGCCGTCTGCACCCGTAGGAATACCCACCGAGCGTTTGAAATGCTGCAGCCACTCTGCGTTGTCGGCTGGCGTGTGGTTGAAAGGGTCGTCACTGAAGAAAAAAAACATACGTCAGTATCGTAACAACAGCAGCAGAAACTTTAGGACGCCAACCAAGACTTACTCGTCATACATAACCCATCGAGCCTGATGTTGTATCTCCTGATCTGTTGGCACATGCTGATTCGGATTATTGGGCGACACCGAAGCGGCCACAAATCTGGCTAGCTCTCGCGCCAGGCGGCGATAGCAGCCGGACCCGTTGAGGAAGAGGTGACCACCTTGCCTGAGGATGCTCGTGTCTTGTGAAGCTGGGGTTGCTGGATGGGCTGGTCCAAAATTATTGAAAGCAGCCGCCGCATTTGTGACGTCGGCAATATTACTCATGCTCGAGTTTTTGAACTGAACGGAGCCAGCCGGTGGCGAGCTGTTGCTGCTTGAAACTGGCTGAGGGCTTTGATCTTGTGAACATCGTTGTTTGAAAGCAGCCAGCCATGCCGGGTTGTCGGCAGCCGTATGCTGCCAGCTGTTTTGACACTTGTACACGATACAGCGAGCCTGCTTCTGAAGCTCATCGTCTGAAGGATCCTTGGCATCTGTTGCCCGCCGGTTCCTGACAAATTCACCAAGCTCTCTTTCAAGCTGTGAATAATTCTGCACCGTGGGGGTGAGGAGACTCTGACTGCTGTCACTAGGGGACTCATCTGCAGGGAGCAAGCCTGCCCTTTGACGAAAGCTTGACAGCCATGTTGGGCTTCTCTGGATCAGACGCAGGAGGAAATTCGCAAAATCCTCCGATGGCATGGCGGTAGCGTCTTCCATCCCCCCAACGATATTGCAGGCTTCGACCTGCAGTTCTTCATTTGTCGCGCTCAAGCCGAGAAGTGTTCTCGCGCGAACGAAATCGCTGAGATGTTTCTCGAACGCACACCCTTCGAAGATGTTGTCTTTACCGTTGACTCTCAGTTGGTCGAGATAGTTTTCGGCTCGGCCACGTAACATGCCCAACTGAGCCCGCAGCCTCAGCTCATCTCGAGACATCAATAGGTCCCGGAGCCAGCTAACTTGTGAGGCAACCTCGCATTTAGAGAGAGCGTCCGAGGCATAAATGATCCGACACGCTTCATGCTGCAACTCATCGTCTGAGAGCGCAGCTCCGTTGGCATCTCGGCGATCTTGGAGCATGGAAACTAGCTCAAACTTGATCAACTCGTACGCATTTCGCGGAGACTCCGCGGAATGTTGGCCTGCCTGAAAAGGTAACGGAGTCGTCCGTTCGTCGTGAATCATGACTATCGAGGTAGTAGTGTTAGTACTTGATACGGGGTTGCGAATATTGCGAGAACAATTGGAGAGGACGTACATGGTGGGATCGCATTCTCGACCATGGAGAGCACAGCTGGTTCGAAGCCCCAATCCCCTTTCCAGCTCTTCATATCAGAGCCTGTCTTGAAGTGCTCGGCCAGGTGATCAACCCGAGCCGGCCAGGTGCTCAGAGTTGCACCGCAGAACCCGCAGCGGCTGCGTACATCGGGAGTTGGGGCCTTCCAAGAGTCCATGTTCCAATTTAGGTATTTTGCGTTGTGGACGAGCTTCAGGTGCTGGCGTAGGTGATCCTTGCGGTAGAATGTGCGCTCGTCGAGTGGCTTCTCCTGGCAAGCGGTATGATTGTGGCTCTCGATATGTGCGTTATCAGGATCAGCCGAGGCGCAGAAGACGCAGCACATTCTGTTGACCTCGGGATTGAGTGCCTTGGGGCCGTTTGGGCTGCAGACCCATCTTTCTAGCGACAGGTGTAGAGACTTTTCATGTCTCTGCCAGTCATGTTTCGTGCGGAAGGACTCCTATACAATAGATCAGCATCATTCTCTCTCTCTCTCTCTCTCTCTCTCTCTGTCTCTCTAGAAACTTGAGAGTGAAGAATGAAGACAGCAGGACACACAAGAACGCCATTCACTCTATCCTTGCGGCCGAAAATCACACAACATACCGTACAAAATGTGCACTGAAACGTCTTGGGAGGGGCGCTCAGGCCAGGCTTCTCATTTGACTGTTTTGGGACAGTCCGCCTCCGCCGTCTCCTCCGTCCCCTCTGGTCGAAGGACTGAAAAGAACCGCGAGAGCCACGAGAATAAGCAGAAGCAAACGAGGCAGACGACGGTGAGGTACCGAAGCTGCTACCCGAGGAGCCCTTGCAGGACCGGCCGGCATCGTCATCGGTGAGATTGAAAGGACTATTGATGCCGGAGTCGTATGGATTGGAGTGCAAAATAGCAGAAGCAATGGCAGTAACGCTGGCTGGTTCATTTTCTAAGGGGTCGTCAGCACTATGACAAGTCAAGGAAGAAGGGCAAACAGTACCGGGAGGGGAGTTCTCCCATCTCTGGAGAGGACTCAGGTACTCGGACTCGGGAGCAGGCGTGCCACGCCTCTGAGGGATCTCGACAGCACCGGCCCAGCCCCGCACGCTGGGCGAGGTCGAGCGAGTCCGCTGGAACTTGCCCTTGGACCGCCGGCGGGCGTTGGCTAGCCAATTCGCGATCTGGGTCTTGTTGAGGCCGGTCTGCCTCTGGAGGCGCTCTCGTTCTTCATCGTTGGGGTAAGGACGGTGGGAGTGAGTGGACAACCAGGCCTTGAGGATCCGCACGGAGTCTCGAGAGAACCTGGCACCTATCTTGGGTGCGGCCGGGGGCTTCGGGCTGTTGTCGTTTCCAGAGTCGTTACCGGTGGCAGCGTTGGTCAAGTCCGGAGACGAACTGCTGCGGAGGTCGCCCTGTTGCACTTCTTCAAGGAGGGTGTGGATGTGGTCGCCAGGCCCATATTTGGGGGGGGACAACCCCGACCCCGTAGTACTGTCTCGGCCGGGAGAGCGGGAGAAGCTGCAGCTGATATCCAGGGCGGCGCAGCTCGTGCAGCAGATCATGGGCCTGCCCTCATCAACCCGCCTGCATTCGGATCCACTAGCCCGACACGCATCGCACGACAGCTCTGTGCTCTGGAGGTCCATCCGATCCAGCCCTGGGTTGAGATGGCTGGTCTCGAAGTGCTCCAGGGCCCAGAAGGAAAAGTCATCGCCATCGATATTTTCCAAGGCCAGATCGAAGTCGTGGTCAGCCGGCACTGGCTCAAAATCGAGATTGACCCCAGAGCCGGGAGGATTGTTGGCCGACCCGGATGGGCCCTGCTCGGCATGGTCCCAGTTGACAAATTCGGCCATGGCTGCGGTGTGTGTGTGTGTGTGTGTGTGTGCGCGCGCGCGCGCTCTCTCTCTCTCTCTCGGTGGGCTGTCAGGGTGGCAGGGCGTGCTGTACCACCCCCAGAAAGGGCGCCGTATCAGACCGTATGAAACGTGTGATCGAAGACGGCCGCTGGTAGGTGCGTGCGCACACGGTAGAGTGCCCCGCTGTGGGAGTGACTGGCTCACTAATCGGGACGCCCTTTAGACACAGGCGCGCCCTTCACTTGGACCAGGCGTGCGGTGTAATATATGTGCGAGTGAAGGGAGGCCCTTCCAACCAAGGCCATACGCCTGATATGTAGACGTGCGTGTCCCGAGACAGATGCCCGCTCACAGGAAAGCAACCACCAAGTTCCACGTCTTCCACGTCTGTCTGTGTTTGACCTTGGACGAAGACGACGAGACGATGGTTGAGCCCGAGAAAAACGAACTTGGCCTTCTTGAGACTCGCTTCCTTCGACTTGATCGTGCCGTGTTACACACACCCTCTCTCTCTCTCTCTCTCTCTTCCCAACCTGGGAGGACAAGGAATTGGATTATGTGACAGAGGGAGGGAGGAAGGAAGAAGAATGAATGAATGAGTGAGCAGCTCTGCGAGGAATAACGTGAACACAGAGAGAGAGTGTGTGTGTGTTCGGTGTAGTTGCAACGAGATGAGACGTGCTTTGCTTACGCAACGCCGATATCGAGCCAGATCTGGGCCAAAGACCTTCAAGGATGAGGAACCAATCAGCTCACCTGGTATTGATGCTGTGAGGGCGGCCAGACCGTCCGACGTCGTTGTCGAGATGCGCCCAGCTGACCAGCGTCATCTTAGCAGCCAGCGCTGGAAGAGCCCCTGTTGCAGAGGGGTACGACGGGGGGCAGGCACGAGGGACAATAGCGTGCATGCTATGGTCTGGGCGAGTGATTTTGGTGGATTTGGATTAGGAAGGGACGAACGCCTTGTGGTTTCTCTGGTGTAGAGACACGCCTTTCCGTTGACACTTGTTTCCTCTTCTGGTCTAGTGGGGAGCTGGTCTCCGGCGCCGGTCTCCGCCGCGCACCCACACTGTCTCCTTCCTTCGCTACGGCACGACGAGTCCCAGGCTGCGATTCCTGTGCATGCGTGCACATAAAAATGCCATGGCAGGCAAAAGCTTAGCCGATTGACTGAGAGCCAATCCATTCTATAATGATTCCATACTTTGGTATGACTATATGATGTATGTAGTATATACCATGCATGCATGAGACGTAGGTTAATTGGTCAGGCAAGTCAGTGTCTGAAGAAGCATGGTTCTTAAAATGTCAAGTTACTCTGCAGGGTAGTAAACACCCAACCCCGTCTCTTGTCTATTCATCTAGGCCCTCGTGGGCATCTTGTCTTGTCTCCTGTAGTCAGACCTCCTCTCCTATGCTAAGCTCCTGCGAACCTCGTCCAGAGAGACACTGACCTCCTTTAGCACGGCCTTCTTCTTCTTCTTCTTCTGCTTCTCTCCGTCTCGGGTACCAGCAGGTTCCTGCTGCTGCTGCTCCTCCTCCTCGTCCTCCTCCCTCTGCAGCGTCCACACCTCCTTCACGCCCAGGGACTCGAGATAGTCCAGCGCCCGCCTGTAGTTGGTAGCGACCTGCGCGATGCCGTGACTATCGTCCGACAGCGTGAACCTGCCGCCCATGCGAAGCCACGCCTCGGCGATGGGTCGTGCAGGGTACGGCTCGGCCAGGCCCTTCCGCAGGGCGCTGCTGTTACACTCCAGCCAGCCGCCCCAGCCCCGGACCGCCTCGAGGTTCCGCACGATCCTGTGCCAGACGCGCCCCTCCCAGGCCGTCTGAGCGACCCGGCCGGGATCCTCGCTCAGCAGCCGGATCAGGTCGAAATGCCCCACGACCCGCGGCCGCAGCGCCGTCAGCATGGCGTGCTGCTCGTCGTAGTACCGCGCGTACAGCATCTCCTCACTGCCCCCCGCGGCGGCCTGCGCCGCGGCGTAAAAAGCCTTGTCGAAGTCGATGGGCACGCCGCAGGTGTGGTGCAGGGAGCCGATGAAGTAGTCGACGCAGGGGTGCGCGGCGAGCTGGCGGACCAGGGGCGCGTACACTTCGGGGCGGATGAACTCGCCCTCGAAGCCGATGAGGATGTGGAGCTGGCCTGCGTACTTGGCCTGCAGCCTCTGAGCCTCGAGCAGATAGTCATCGTGGCGAGGCATGAGCATGGCGAGGGAGCTTTGTGGGTCGTCCATCTCCTCGGGGTAGAGGTCTTCCAGGCCGATGCGCGGCATGTGCTCCGTCAGGCCCATCGTCTTGTAGCCTATACTGATGGCGTGTTTGATGACATCCTCGAGCTGGTCCTTGGCGTGGCCAGGGCAGAACTGGCCCGAGTGGGAGTGCATCGTGAAGGCCATGTTGAGGGTGGGAGGTTGTTGTTGTTGTCGTCGTCGTCGTCGTCGTCGTCGTCGTTGTCGTCAGTGTTGGTGGTGAGGAAAAAGGGACTCAAGCTTTAGATTCAGATGTTATAGAAGAAAGGTGCCAAAGTAGCAGGAGCAGCCCTTTCAGAATGGTGAGAGGAGAAGAAAAAGCAAAACTTTGCTTGTCAGGTTGTCTGAGACATAAAAGTCTCGGCAAGAAAGATACGTGCCTGCTGAGGGAATGACTGCATCATGTTCCTGTTTTTTTCTTTCTTTTTCTCTTCCGTATCTTGAACTTTGATGCGTGAAGAGATGACCAGGGATGGAAGCTGGAACATTTGATAGCCCACTTGGCTCCCTAAGTCCCTTAATCCCCTGTCCGCCCCTAGTAGGTTAGGCCCTGAGAGGCCCCAGGATGCCCACGTGCAGCGCTGGAAAGCCTCTGAAAGGCTTTAAAAGGCACTGTAAACATTTTGGGCCTATAGCATACCCCCAAATTTACTTAGTCACCGGCGTCCGCGGACTTCCCTTTAGATTTGTCCATCCATCCATCCAACCCTTCCAAGATAATGATGTGGAATCTAACGGGTGAGTAAACATGTAAGTTATTGTGAGGCTAAGAGATCTGTTAATTGATTCTGGGCTCTTACTGAGCCCACCAGAGGCAACAAGTGTCAGATCTTGAGAGATCAAAAGACGATCGATCATCGGCCTCTCGTCCCCTTCTTCTTTCCTCCTCCTCCTCCTCCTCCTCTCGTTCATCTTCGCAGAACCAGTTCTTCTGGACCAACACAAACCAGAATCACAAGATGGCCCACTCCTTTCACATCTCTCGCTCCAAGGGCCACTTCAAATGGAGCAACGCCATCCCACCAGCCCTCACCGTCCCCTCGGGATCCGAAATCACCTTCGACCTCCACGACGGCGGTAACAACCAGGTCCGCCCCGACAACGAGCCCACCGCCCTCGCCACCTTCGACTTCGCCCAGGCCGACCCGGCATTTGGTCCCGTCTTCGTCGAGGGCGCTGAGCCAGGCGACATCCTCAAGGTCGAGATCAACGCCCTGGACCCCGCAGACTACGGCTGGACCGCCATCTTCTCGGGCTTTGGCCTCCTCGCTGATGAGTTCCCAGAGCAGCACGTCAAGATCTGGGACCTGCGCGAGGCTTCACTCCGACCTCCGACCACCAGCGCTGCTGCTCCTGGCGGGGCCAACAGTGCTCCACGCAGGGCCGTCTTCAGGCCCGGCATCTCTGTGCCCGTCAGACCCTTCCTAGGCGTCATCGGCATCGCCCCCGCGGGGCCCGACGAGCTCAGCACCATCCCGCCGTACGCGCTGTCGGGCGGGAATGTCGACACGCGGTACCTGGGTGTAGGCGCTACAGTTTACCTCCCTGTGCAGGTGCCCGGCGCCCTCTTCAGCTGCGGCGACGGGCACGCCGCGCAGGGGGACGGCGAGGTTTGCGGCAGCGCCATCGAGACGCCGATGAGGGCGCGCCTGCGGCTGAGCGTCGTCAAGAAGGACGGCGGTGAGGGCTGGATGGAGCTCAGGTGTCCGCACTACACCACGCCGCCGCGGTCGGGCGAGGTTGCCGAGGATGACCTCAGGGGCACCTATGCCGCGCTGGGCATCCACTCGGACCCGAGGGAGGCCGCGAGGATGGCCCTCAGGGGCTCGATCGACTGGCTGGAGAAGGAGAAAGGGCTGGCCAGGGAAGAGGGCTATATGCTGGCGAGTGTGGCCGCGAGCTTGCGGATGACCGAAGTTGTGGATATGCCCAACTTTGCTGTCTCGTGCTCGATTCCGCTGAGCACCTTTGACGACGATCAGTAAATGCGCAAACGCTTGGCTATTCTCACCTTCCCTCTTTTTTGTCCTGCTCATCATGCCGATGTACTGGGTGCTGCGCCACGGTGCCTTTCAGTATGTACGCCTCACCAAATCCACCTATGAAGCATTCGACAGGGTTTGGAGACCAGTTCATCATCGATTCGAAGAGAGAGAGAGAGAGAGAGAGAGAGAAGAAATAAAGGAAAAAGAAAAAGAAGAAAAAAAAGTCCTGTTACTCACTTGAAGTGCAGGTCGACTGAATTTCTTATGGATAATTCAACAGAGCATATACGGTCGGTTTGAGCAGACCAAGCCCACTCACTCAGCCTTGAGAACACAAAACAACGCACAGCTCTGATATTTCAGAGTACAATCAAACTTATTCAGCTTTACAAAAACGCGAGTTGCCGGATTGAGTCTCGCGGTGTAACAAGGTCAGATCCATCGCCTCAACCTTATCATACGACTTGGATTCCGAAACGCAACCCAACGCTCCTCCAGATTATGATCCCATCTCCGCAAACCGACCCCACGGGACGCGAGGGCCCGATGTGGCTGTCTCAAAAAAAAAATGGCGGGGGGGGGGGGGGGGGTCTCCGCGTTTTTTGTTGGCTCGCTGCCCGCCCGCGGGGCGGAGGCCGGCG
>JACWRQ010000374.1:48-29227 GCA_014849955.1 Cryphonectria carpinicola | reverse complement strand
CGCCCCCCAACATGAGCCCCCCGCCACCCCAACCGACCCCCGGGGGAGGGGGGCGCCCGTTGGGCCAGAAAAAAAAAAAAAAGGGGGGGGGGGGGGGGGGGGGGGTCTCAGCTTATCGTGTGTACAATTCACAACGCGCGGTGTCAGACCTGCAGCGGACCTGCAGCGGACCTGCATATTCCCAATTTCGCTTTCCTTGGGACATTTTGCTGTCCGCGCAGGCTGACCTGGGGAAATCAGCCGAGGTGGCCACATTGTGCGAGCCAGTGGCCAATGGAAACCACAGGGAAGTCCATGAACAGTCAGTCATCCACGTTGTGTGAAGCCTTGCGGGTTTTCGATATATTTTATATATATACATAATTTCCATAAAGGATAAAGGCCCTTTCTTGGAAAGCATCGGGACAGACTGCATATGCCTCGAATCCGCCACAAAAAGCCACAAACACACAAAGAGTCCCACAAGTTGCCCTGGCGAGGGATTTGCGATAAGGCTGTCAGGGGAAAGGAGAAAAAGACCTTCGGACTGGGCCTGCTAGAGTTACACGAAAAGCCAAGGCCAATCTCACAAACGCGCGGTAGACGCCCATTCTGAGGATGAAGGACCATGATGCTGACCTGCATACAGCACATAGAAAAAGAAAATTACCCTGGAAATCATACTTGGGGGCCAGCTGAACTTGATATACCATAACACTGAGGGCGTTCCTGCTGTCTCACGGGGGGCGTTCTCCGGTGCACTCACCCTCTTTTTCCTCATTTTTTTCTTTCTTCTTCCTCTCTTTTTCTTCCTCTCTCTTCCTTCCTTTCTCCTCCCACTTTTTCTCCTTCACAGGCCCTCTCTCAGGACCATCCATTCGTTACCAGCAAAGTTTATTGCCCCCTCCCATAACAACGACCATGAGCCACCACCAGAGACCATTTGCTCACTCCTCTCCCTAATATTTACTTACTGGCCTGCCTCAAAACAAGAAGAAGAAGAAGAAGGAGAAGAAAGAAGAAGAAGACCATGTCATCTCTCAACTTCAATCCGAACGCCTGGTACCAGATCAACGTGACAAGACAAGGCGGCCAGTCTCTGTACGGAAGCCCGCTCTACCAAAACAACGACACCGAGGGCGTCGTCTTCTTCCAGATCACCAATACCACCGCGAGGGGACAGGCATGGCAGTTCTGGACCTACAATGCCACCACCTACCTCCTGCGGTGCCTGGACAGCGGGCCCCACTCGTACCTGGCGGCTACGTCGGCGGGCGATGGTGAGGTCTCATCAGACGCCACGACCGGCGACACCTACCCCACCGTGCTGAAGTACACTGTCGCCGACGCGTCCATATTCTGGCATATCGAGCCGTGGGGGGACGGGACGTATTACTTTTATAACCTGGCGAATGGGTCGAACTGGCGGATGAATGTGAAGCCCACGTCTCTGATGGACATGGAGTCGAATATCACCGCGCCGCAGGTTGGGCAGCAATTTACCTTTCGGGAGGTGAAGGCTATTGATGACGATGACTTTTCGACCACCTATGTAAGTTGAAACCCTCCCATCTGTCTGCCCCCAAGGAGTGAGAACAGAGAGTAAGAGAGAGAGAGAGAGAGAGAGAGAGAGAGAGAGAAAGGAGCCTTGCATCTGACTGTGCCGCCACAGCTAAACCCAACCAGCACAACGACCATCCCATCCTCACCATCATCATCCACCACCACCAGATCAACAGCAACAACAACAACAGGATCCTCGCCGGCCTCCCAGACGGAAAGCGATCTGCCATCAACAGCTCAACCCTCAACAGCCCCGTCCTCAGCAACCCCTTCCACCACCCCCTCCACCTCCGGCCGCCTATCCACTGCAGCAGTCGCAGGAATCAGCGCCGGCGCCGCCGTGCTCGCCATAGCCCTGCTGAGCCTTCTTGGCTGGTGGTTCTTCCGCAGGAGGCGCAGGCGTCACCTTCCAGAACTCGCAGCCGGCGGGGGTGACAGCAGCAACAAGGAGGAAAACAACAAATGGGACGCAGGGCATAGATACGAGGATGCCTTGGAGATGCCGGGAAGCTTTGGGACAAGGGTAGAGGCGATGGATTCTCGGGGCGAGCCTGTGGAGTTGTCAAGTGAGTCTACAGCGCAGGGGCCCCAGGCCTGGTCAGGGAGTTGGGGTGAGAGGGTGGATCATGGCGTCTTTGTACAGAGGAGATGAGAACCACTTGCTGGGTGCCTTAATGAATAGAGCCTTTTTGAGGCTTTCAAGTGGATGGATAGACTCGTGGCAGCTATGGAAATCTCTTCTGGATGTCGGGCGTCCCATCAGAATTCACAGCATCTGTGTAACAATACTGAGCAAGTGTAGAAAAATCAAGCATAACTAGTATTTTGTGTCAAGTTGATATGTTCAAGATCAGAAAAGAAAGAAGAGAAAAAGCTATTGCGCCAGTGGTATTATTTCGCAGCCCGACGACCGCTGGCCAGCCCCCCCCCCCCCCAACACTCCATAAAGAGAAGGAAAAAAAGAGAGAGAAGAGAAAGAAAAAGAAGAAAAAATAATAAAAGTAAATAGAAGAGAATAAAAGGAAGAGGATGAAAAAGTATGTGCTGTACTCTTGGTAAGCCACCACTTGATGAGACGCATGAGCTCAATTCAAACAGCCTTCAATATAGCCCGAAAAATCAACAGTATTTTTCTTCTTCTTCTTCTTCTTCTTCTTCTTTTGTGTCCCTGTTCCTTGGTCCAGAATGCACCGAAAACAAAGGGAACTTCTCCACCCCCCCCCCTCCTGGCCTTTCGGTTTCCCCTAAACGTGCTATGGTTTGAGCACACAACAAGGCTGACAGATATTGCTAGACTGAGTGCATGTTGTGTACGTGTGGCAGACCACACGAAGACATGTGCTCAGAGAGCCAGGCCAGTCCCGTCGCCTGTCCAGCGGTATAGTGCAAGCAGCTCGCGACGGCGCTGGTGTTGCTCGCCGAGGTCCTCTGGTACGCGGCCGCGGACTTGAGCGAGGGCACTTCGCATGACCCTGCTGAAGTTTCGCTGTTGACAAGGCAAAAAGTCAAAAGTCAATATAAATGTACTCAATAATAACACGACGGTGCCAAAGAATAGAGAGAGAGAGAGAGAGAGAGAAAGTTGCTGGCTGACCTGATACTCAGTATTGAGCGTCACCACACAAGCCTCATGAGCCCTGATGATGGTCTCGCAAGCCTTGACAACACTCGGTGAGGCCTCGCTCTGCAGCTTGTCGGCGATCAACAACAACAAGAAGGATCCCTGCAGGAGATAGATGCCGAAGAAGAAGGGCATGAACTCTAAGCCCGGGTCATACTCGAGAATGTGGCCAATGGCTTCTGCGGCGGAGACGGCGTGGCTAGTGGCGGTGATAAAGCCCTGGGAGCTGATCCACAGGTCAATGTCGTCGAGGAGGTTGATGGGATCCCATTTGCCTGTGAGGAGGATGTGCAGCACGTGCATGACGTGCGTGCCGTAGGCCATGACGATGCGCGTCTGGATCTCAGACTCGCTCAGTCGGCTGATGCTCGTGAGGACGCTGTGAACAGACTGCACGGAGGGCGTGCCCATGTCAGTCGGGCCGTGGCCCTCATTGAGGCTGCTGTCTTCCTGGTCCTCCGATATCTGCTTGTTATTATTGTTATTATTTGCGCTCAGGTTGCGCTGGGCAAACCTCTTCAGGCTTTGTTCATAGACCTCGAGGTGCCGTCGGATCTCCATGGCCTGCTCGTCGAACTCGCGCGCGGATCTGAACCCGATGCCGAACCGTGGATGGTTGCGTGCATGGTTGAGGTCGACAATTTCACCCAGGATCGCCATCAGCGGTAAGAAGTAGCCGTAGATGCTGTGACCACTGCACTCAAACGTAGGGCCTCTTGCCCGCCTTTGTGTCTGGGCAGAAGGATCCGAGGCCATCACGTTGGGATCTGTCATCTGCGCCTGCGGGTCAAACTCTGCGTTCTGGTAGGCCGTGTCGTCTAGTGGCTGCAGGAGCCCGTCGCACTCGATGTCAAGCAGGAACAGCGGGCGGTTATAACAGAGCGCCAGGTGGCGGTCGACAATGTAGACGAGCCACCAGACCCTCCGCCTCTCTTCGCGCTCTTCCTCGGTGACCAGCCCCGGGATGTCGTGCTGGCCATCGGCACCCTCGCCCTCCGGGTCGGCTGCGCTCATGGATCGCGGCAGCTCTCTGCCCAGCCTAAGCTCACGCGCCAGAGACCATGCGGCATTCCACCAGCGAAGACTAGCTCCCTTGTATTCACTTGCCGAGACCACTGTCGCCAGGTGAATGTAGGTGACTACGTCGTCTACGGTGCCTGCTGCACCGAAGGGACCCGTCTCGCTCGTCAGCGCCTCCAGGGTGATCGTGCCGGGCAGGGCAACGCCCAGGCCGCCCAGCGCAACGCCATCGATAGCTCCTGGGCTGGAGATGGTTGATGCATCTTCTGCAGGTGTGTGAATGAGTGGCCTGAGGAGGTTGACGGTCAACTCCAGCAACTTCTGGCAGATTTTGCCCCGGGCAGAAGGGATGCTGGTCAGCAGGGAGGCGTCGCTCGTCTGGGCCGCTACCCAGAGCATGCTTGCCAAGAGGGCAGGCTGGCATCTCCGCGGCCTGGAGGGGTGTAAAAAGGATCGCTTGCGAAAGACACAGCCCAGAACGTACGGCGACATGGGGTGCATCTGTGCGGAGGAGGAGCTCGAGAAGTAGACGTCGATCAGATCGCAGGCAAGCGGCAGCGGCAGAATGTTTCCCAAGTGAGGGACCAGAGGTTCCAAGACGGGATACCGAAGTTGTGAGTTATGGAAGTTGGGCGCTGGGATATGTGTAGAGTATTGCCGAGGTGGAGAGGGCATGTTCATCCAGCTAGGAGAGGCACCATCCCCAGCCATCGGATAGGCGCTCAGGGGACTTGTTGTCATTCGGAAGGTATTCGGACTCGGTGTAAAGCCTGATGCTGGCTGCGGTTGCATTCCATACGCCAGGTCGGGATATGTTGGCATGGCATTCTGGTTCGGGCCATAGACATGATGACCTCCTGGGTTCATCATGTGTGCCTCTATGGCCTGGCCGTCGTATGCATGATGGACACCGGCATAGCTGTTAGGGTCGAATGTCGCCTGCTCGTCGAGCTCATTGCCCTCCAGGATCCCAGGATGACCAGCTATCTGTGCTGCATGCGTGGCGGCCAGTTCTGGCGCGCTGTCCATACTTGATGAGCGCTCTCCATCCTGTAGGCCGTCGTCGCCTCTTGTCTCGCTTGCTCGTCTCTCATTTGCGCCAGCTGACGAGGCTGTCTTTGCGTCTGGACGATCATTATTGGGCTTGCTGATCATCTCCGGCCCAGGACTCAAGGATTTGCGATCCCCTTGCGCAGCCGCAGCCCGAGCAGCAGCCTGCTGGGCGAGGTCCTTCCGAGATGCCTTGCCTCTCTTCTTCCTCTCTCTCTGGTACTCGCACCCGAGACCAAACTCTGCTGCTGCTTAGCCTTCGAGCCTAGCCTCGCCTTGCCTGTCGGGCTGTAAAGATGAGGGTGTAGGAAGAGCTTACCTATGCAGTGAGCACAAGGATGCTGTCCGTCGCACTTTGTCCGGAGTTGGTTACACTGATCACAGGCTCGCGATATCCTCCGCCGCACCGGACCACTGACGCTTGCTGATCTCCCACCGCCTGTTCTGTACGGGTGCTGTCTTTGTTTGCCCTGAGGGCCAGAGCGCTGGAAGTGCGAAGTGTGAGCTCCGACATGCTGCTGTAGGTGTTGCAGGGTATAATGAGGTCCCTGCGGCAGACCCTCGAGGCTGGCGTGTTGAACATGATTCTGGGGCATATGACTGTTGGACAGGAGGCCCGACGAGGGGAGGGAGTGGTACGGTGAGAACCGGTGGAGGGGATTGGACAACATGATGAGAAAATAATAATGATAAGGACCTTGGTGGTCGGGTGACCCGATGTGAGAGAGAGATAGAGAGATAGAGAGAGAGAGAGAGAGAGTGTGTGTGTGTGTGTGTGTGTATATGTGTGTTCCTTTGCTCAGGATGACACGAGCAAGCTAAGCAAGACCTTGAACTAAAACGAGAACCATCGATGGTGCTTGTGCATAATTTCGTGTAGATCGTCAAGATGTAGTGGTGATGAAGTTCGTCGTGGTCGTCGTCGCAACTCAGGCCGCCTCAGTGTCTGTCTCGTCTCTTGTGACAAACTGAGGACCACTCTCTTTCGATGCCGAGACCAAGTAGATCGACCTCATATATAATACCAGCCCCAGAGACCTGGCTGGAATTCCCCGTAAGATTTGATGTTAGCAACCTCTACACAGTTGTATGGCAGTTGCAAAAAATTTGGTAGCGTGAGGCAGGGTGTCTGAGACTAGAGAGCAGGTGTGTGGGAAGCAATGCAGAGCTGACCGACCCGACTTCGAGACAACCAACAGCATCCACACAAACCTACCAAACAAATTTTTTTTTTTTTTTGCCCTCCTTTTTTTTTCGGCTCATCGAACGATCCTAGATGATCATCAAGTTCGGACGAAGCCTACCGGCATGAACAAAGATGTGAATCCGGGGGAGAAGGCAGGAGAGAGGGGGGGGGGGGGGGAAAGTGGCACCCCGTACTACAGGGCCTTGCATAATCCAGAAGAGCGTACGACATGCCGTGTGAGAGGCGAGACTCTTCTTTGGGGCCTACCTACCTCAGAAGATAGGGCAGCTGTGGACACGAGCCTGGAGGAAGGAATTTGCCGTACCGGATTTCGAGATGTACAGGTCTGGTTTGATCGTGTGTTGTTTTTTCCTCTTTTTTTTTTTTTTTTTTTTTTTTGCTGGTTATTAAGTAAGTACACCTCGTCTCTTCCTCTTCTACGTCTCCTACTTTCTTTCTCCTCCCCCCAAGCCTTTCGCAACGTTCGCCCGGTGACTCAATTGGGCTCCGGCTTCAGAAGAAACCGGAACGAACCGTGGACGCAGGACCAGGTCGAGAGAGGATGTGCGTCCCTACCAGTGGTACCGAGAGTTCAATCCGGTGGGGAGGGGGAGGCAGGCAGAGTGAGCGTGTGAGGGTGAGCAGGTGAGCGGCTTCGAGGATGGCCACGGATTCTCAGTGGAGCGTGTCCGTAGTCGCATCGGTTACCTTTTAGCACTCGTCTCTGCGACAGGCACGGGAAGTGAACGTCATGCAGCGTATTCCGTCGTGGTAGGCGAGGTGGAGGTCAGCAGCGGAAGCGATGGCTCAGAGGCCCAAAGACGGGGTGACATGGGGTCCCGACCCCACAGCACGGGAATGGGATGTGTGAGTGTGAGTGTGGTGTGTGTATCGAGACGAGAGGAGATATATTGGCAGGGGGCAATATGAGTCTGCCGGGCGACGGGAAGGACAGGGCTCTGTAGCGGGCAGGCGGGTGAGGGTTGAGGGCGAGGGCGAGGGCGAGGGCGAGAGACGGGCGTCACGCCAGAGGGTGGGTTTGGGTTTGGTTGGATGGGTGGATGGTTGGGTGAGTGAGTGTGTGAGTGAGATCGAAGGTATCTATCTAGTAGTAGTAATAGTAGATCCAGAAAGAGAGAGACAGGGGAGGCAAATAAGCTATAGCAGTGGAAAGATGGTGGGATGGAATTATAAGACGACCCAAGAAGGCCTGGAGAGCAACCAGCCAAAAAGTATGGTTCGTCGCCGTCAAGGGGCCGAGGGACTAGCCAGGATAGTCGATACCACGGACGAAGGAGGGATCCAGAAGGGCATTAGAGACCAATTCTCCTCCTTCCTCGAAGCTCCGGCCAGAGCCAGAGCCAAGACCCAAGCAGGGTTCGTCTAGATTAACGGGCCTGGCACGCCTGGGGAGGCAGCAGATCATGCTGGGAGTACCTAGTAGTACCCCCTCTTTCCTTCCCTTCTTGTTTAGTCCTCCTCCTTCGTCCCTTCCTCTGCCGTGCTCGCGATGTGGAGAGGGAGAGGGAAAGTGCGCCCCTGGCCCCATCTATGCGTGCCTACTGCCCACTGCACGCAGGTTCTGCATCCTGCAGGTGGCTACTTGCAGCAAGGTTGGGAAAATCCATGCCCTCAGAAGAACAAAGAGGTTCCTCTCCTGTCAGCAGTCACTGCAGTCGACTGGGGTCAATTTTTTAATTTTTTAATTGTTTGTTGACGAGACAGATTCGAGAATTGGGGGGAGGGGGGGTGGAGAAGGATGCTGCAGCAATGTGGGCGCCCTGGAACTCTGTCTGGCCCAACGAGCAAACCATCAAGTGTGTGTGATGTGTGCTGTGTGCTCCAGACTCGGGACTCCTGGTCTTTGGAAGAAAGAAAGAAAGAAAAAAAAGTCTTTTCCCCCGCCCCGGGTTTGCTAAACACCGGCCCGGTAGCTTATGGGATCCATCCCTTCTGTCAAGAACATCCCTCCTCCTGCTCTAAGGGGAGCAAGAGGGCGGGGTGGCAGCGCCTGACGGTCACGACACAAAAAAAAAAAAAACCGAACGAACGGTGGTCGAGTTAGGACCCAGCCACGAAAGTGGAGATGGCGGTCAAGAGGGGGAGGGGGGGGGCATTTGGCTTGATTCGAACCCCCCCCCCAAGGAGGGCGACCAGTCCATGTTCGGAGGCGTCCCCGCGGGGTTGGGGAAGAAAAAAGCGAGGAGTAGCCAGGTAATGCCAGGCTTGGGTGAGGAGATGAGGTTGCAATACTGGTGGACGCGGCACGGATTGCAGGCCAGGGCTCCCCGCAACTGGTTTCTGTGGGTCGGACAAAACACTATGTACTATAGTACATACAGCAGCAGCACCATGGTAGGTACCATAGTACAGTACTGACTAGTACGCGGTGGGAAGATGGTTTGTGGTCAGAGCTATGCAGGCCATGCAGGCCTCGGTGACTTGGGCGATTGGACGAGAAACCTCAACATCACGTCGCATATTGAGAGACAGAGAAAGTACAGTGCATACAAGGTGCTAAGAAAGAAAGAAAGAGGGGAAAAAAGAAGAAGTAGTAGTAAGAATAAACCACTCCTGATGTCAGCCAGTCTGTCATTTGTACCTACTTCTTGATAAGTAGCGTCTCACCACGATAGTACGTACCTCCTCTATTATGTCTCTGTACCTCAGTACCGCCCCTTGCCTCTGTGTGTGGCCTTGCCACTGCTGCTCGTGCCTGCCAGCCAGCCTTGGATCGACCGCCACTTTTTATGCCTTCAGCCTCAACCTCCATCAGCCTCGGCTCGTCAATTCCCTGGCCCCATCCAAATCGCGCCCCCCCCCCCTTCTTCCCCCGCCTCCACACTAATCCTCCTCCTTCCCCCACCAACTACGAATTCCCAAGCGAAGTCTACCACTTTTTTTCCTTTCCTTCCTCTTTCATTCAAGAAGATCACGCATTCATTGCATTGACGTCGTCCCTGATCTTGATGATTAACTAGAGAACAGAACCATGGTTTCAACCCAAGCGTCTTGTCTCGTCACAGCTTCAAAAAGACGGGGGAAAAGAAAGAGAAAAAAAGGTTCCAGTACCAGGGCTCGAAAGAGATCTGCGCGCGGGGCCCCACAGATTTTTCTTATTCTTTTTCGTACCACTATACGACTAGGTTCTCGAGCCGCCTGTCTCTTTCAAGCCGCCTCCCATTAGCTCTTCTGGCTGTGGTGAGACAGATGGTGACGGGACCCAATTACGCCACGGCATGTGGCCGCCGTCTTCCAGGTACTCGGGTCGGATCCGATCTTGTTGGTCTGGGCGAGACTCTGTCCTGTCGCAGGCAATACGTTTGATGCATTGACAATGCACACGCGCACACACACAAACAATGACAGCCCTTCTTCTTCCAACAGGAGGAGCCTTTTACACGGCTGGACATTGGGGGCCCACCTTCAGCCAGCAAACCCCCCCCCCCCCCCCCCAAAAAAACTGGTCACAGCGGGCTCAAGTTTGCCGAACACGATAGCGCCTATACAGTACAAACTCTGCCAAGCATTGCGCCAAGCGGGGTGTCAGCACCTCTGTCCAGGGCCCTTTCTCAGGGCCTTGCCAGACCGCTAAAACTCCGGCTGACGACTCGCCAGCGACGTCCTGAGTCGAAGCCGTCCTGGTCATCAGCTAGAATGCCCTTCAGAAGCACTTCCCCACGGCCCCCAGCAAGTCCAGGTAGCCAATCACAGCTTTTGGAGCGAGAACCGGCCGCCATGTTCCTTGGAGAGGATCCTCGCGACACTTCATGTATTCACAGTAGCATCGTGCTAACTATGGTAGCAGGCTTGCTTAGGCCCAACGTCTCGGGGCAACAAGTAGCAGGGCAATTACAAGCTTTTACTTGGGGGAGAGGGGGGGGGGGGAGATGACTGCAGTATTCCTATCGAGTGGCTCGAAATCTCATTGTCGATGTGCCGCGGAGCGAGAGGCCAGGCTTGTCGTTCCCTTCGTCCAATGGTTACCACAATGATCTGCCTTGGAGACCGGGAATACGCGCTCTGACGAGATGAGACGAACGCGACTCGCATCCCTTTTGTTATTGGCCCTGGGTTCTCAAATCCAATGCTCGAGTCTCGGCAGGGGGTTTGTGTCTGCAGATTGGTTTTTTCCCCCTTCTTTCTTCTTTAGCTGCACAGTGGGCATCCAACGTGCAGGCTGTATGGCCATAGTGAGTAAACCGTTTCGAGGCAACCAACAGGCAATTCTACGCTTTCTGAAAAGTAATGGGTCCAGCTGCAACGGGGTCCTCTTCCCCGGACTCAGAGAAATGTAAGCTAAGTTGTACCCTGACCTGACCTGCTGTGGTACGCCGCCAGATTGCAGATCGTGCTTCTGGCCTGCCCCCAACCCGACATCATCAATTTCAGCGCGCAGTATCTGAGTATATACTAACATCCTTTGCGAGAGAGACCATAGATAGTATTGCTCCACCCTGGCCTGTTGGTCTGGGTATTTTGTTTGGGATGCGATTTTCTGCAAGTGCTTTTGCGCTGGTGATGTATGCCCATCGACCTGAACTTTGTGGGTGAGCAGGAGAAGGCATCGGCGCAGAAGATGGCAGAACCGTGCTTGACAGGGGCCACGTGGGCATCGGGAAGCTGGTACCTGAGCTAGTCCATGCCTCATGCCTGACTGCTCATCAATCTTGCAGCTCAATCTACGAGAGGGCCTGGCCTATTTGTTCAACCTGGCTACCGTGTCTGGATGCCCAGGCTGACGGGCTGGCTGGCCAACCGGTGAGGAGGGCGCCACTACGTCTTTGTCTGTTGCTTTGCTTCCCGGGTGCTTCCATCCTAACCGCCCCCCGCCCCCGCCCCCCCAAATGACCTATGCAAGCAGCTATCTATCTCAATCACAAGGACCAGAGGCGCCGCCTTGACCGAATCACTGTGGATCTCTGCGCTTGCCATGCTCTAGATGGGCACGAGACATTCAGGGAAAGCCATTCCAATACCGTATTCGAGGACCATCTGACGGCAGTTCTTCTGTCTCCGGTCGGGTGTGAAGGAGATGGTCAAGTGCTTGGGTGAGCGGCAGTGGTGCTGTGCCATTCTGCTTTCTCATTGCCTCATCTGCTCGCCACACACCCTGCTTGTCTTGTCTGCTGGGTTGTCCTGCCGCGCCGCCGTGCCTGGTGCAGCCTTGTTTGGCATCGCCCTCGTACGATGGGTGGACGCTTGCGCAGGTGCATACATATCGAGGGGCGCTGATTGGATTCCAGCACTCCCATAACCAGATATTGGCGACAAGAGACATATCTCCCAACATCTCTTGGTCGCTGGGCAAGGGCGGGTGGCGCGCCACCGGCTCCCTCCTCCCCGCTTTCCTGCCCTTAATGATGATGAACCTTGGTTGCTGTGTACAGTGCCGAACCAAGCGAATGAATGTGCTTGATGCTCGCAGGATAGACCAACCAGCGGGGCCCTCTTCCCCAGAAGCATAGACGAGCGGCTGATCATCGGCCTCGACCTGAAACGCTGGGGGCAAAAGTCGTGAGCGGAAGCTCCGGGCATGCTCCAAGCTCTCACTCAAGAAGCAGAGCCCTTCCAAGTTTCCAAGCTCTTCGAGTTGAAACCTGTGAAAATCAGCTTTTACTATCAGAAGAAATGCACAAGTCTGAGACCACCCCCCCCCCCACCCGGGCCCCCGCCTCCCCCCCGGCACCACACACAGAAAACGCCACTCGACCGAGACAATCCGCCACAAAGCCGCCCATTGACGACCATGACGTCCTCTGCCTGCAGGAAGGCAGGCTGGACAGGCTCTTCCGATCAAGGGTATGGCCACCGCGGAAATGCCGAGCAGTCGAGGCGCCATGCGGTGTGATGTGCCCACAGCTTATGCTGCATCCTGCGCTGCACTGCTCATGGCACAATTTACTGTGTAAGAGAGAACAGTTGACCACGGTGGGCGGGCCGAAACTCCCAATCCTCATGGCACAGTTGGACCTCACTCATATCACCGGATCCAAAAAAGACCATCTCATCTTCTTTGACCCTCGCCTTACCGGTCGATCCGGTGAGCACAAATGGTCTCCGACAAGTCAGGCAGCCGGCCTCCAATGTCGTATATGGAGGAGGGGGTCCAAAGAGACGACGCATTTGACCTGCATTATGGATCCAGACCTCTTCGAAGGGAAGTGGTTGGTAGAACTGCCTTGACCGACCAACTTTTGCGTCGCAACCTTGGGCGAAGAGACCCCATCCTTCAACGGGGCATGCGACAAATCATCGCGCTCTCTTGGATTGACCGTTTTTCTGAAACCTAGCCGCAGCCTTGACATTCTGCCATGGATCTAGTTCCCTCTGGAAAACTTTTCCCCCCAGATGCTCTTCTCTATGCTCTCTGTCACTGCAGTTGTTCTTCCACCACGTGGCACTGTTCAAGGATCAGGCCGAGCTTGGCCGAAACCAGGGCAGGGTTTGGTGATGTGCCAGTAGGTA
The DNA here is from genome assembly GCA_014849955.1 of Cryphonectria carpinicola. Taxonomy (NCBI): domain Eukaryota; kingdom Fungi; phylum Ascomycota; class Sordariomycetes; order Diaporthales; family Cryphonectriaceae; genus Cryphonectria; species Cryphonectria carpinicola. The sequence continues at coordinate 16,340 of JACWRQ010000374.1, read as the reverse complement.
TCTTGCCCACGAGACTGACATGCCCCCCAGGGCTCGCTTGTCACGGAGCAGCCCTGCCTTGAAAGAGAACTTAGCAGCTGCTCTATGCCCCGACGAAGAACTGCTCGCAAAGAGTACTAGAGACAAGAAAGAAAGAAAATAGAAGACAAAAAAAAAAAGAACCCCTGCCTGCTCGCTTGTTTTCCCTGGCTGGGGGGAAGGATAAGCGTAGCGCGCGGGATCGCCTCGCAATGATTCCACTTCCGAATACGGTGCCAGCTGGTTTCAAAGTCTGGTTCTCATTGATTAAAGATGGTCATCCGTAGAGTTTTTTCAAGGTCAGGCTCGCCCCGGAATGTTACCCAGAGTACCAAGGTCTTCTAATTGCGACCCAGCCTTCATTTTTGTTGTTGTTGTTGTTACTTCGGCGCTCACTGACGTGAAGGGGGCCCGGGAGATGGGCCGCCTTTCCAGCCTCATGTCTAATGGTTCTTGTTCCTGGATTATCCCCCATCCCCACCAAGAGTTGCCCTCCGCCCCCGCAATATCGACGGCCAGGTTTATTTCCAAAATTTATTCGAATTTGAAAGAGTCCCTGCTGGGTCGTTGGCTGCTGTTGCATGAACGTTTGTTTGCCTCAGAAGGGGGTGCTGGAGGGTGCTTGTTGACACCGGATCGCAAGCGTCCGCACTTTTGGAGGGAGGTGATCTGATGTCAGCGTTTGTTCTTTTTTCCTTTTTTCCTCTTTTTCTTTTCTTCCCTTTTTTTCTTTCTCGTTCGATTTCCCTTGATCTGATCAACTGCGAGCGCGGGCCGATGTCCCCATTTGGGACCCTTCCCCCGCCCTGTCACGGCTGTCAGGTTTGACGAGGAACGGAATTCGGATGGCCCAGGGCTGAAACCTTGACTCGCTTGATGATGATGATGATGATGCCTCTCTTGTCTTCTCTTTGGTGAAATGGTGGGTGGAACCGTCCGAACAGTGGCGACCAAGCAAGTTCGCCTGATATTGGCCGCTGAGCCCTGTTACACAACACATCACACACACCACACACACACACACTCTCTCTCTCTTTTTGGCGAAAGCTACCATGCTCAGACGAAAATCATTCACATGAGATGACTTTCGAGCCGAAGTATCCTGCATGCACCCCAGACCAAATCTCTCCGGCTGCACCGTCTCCCACCTCCCTCCGTCCCTCCATCCCCCATACATACTGTACCGGTCTGGGCCAGGAAACTGGTTAGCAGGCTTTAGACCCGGCTTTGATGCGGGTATGCAGGTCAAAATCCAACGTTTGATTGCCAGTTCAGTTCAGTTCAGTTCATTCAATGTGGACTGCCTGTCAGGCCTGGCCTGGCCTGGCCTGGCCTTGCCGCCCACTGCACAGGGCGGGTCGGTTGTGTGTGGGTTGCTCATCAGACGGAAGGGAGGCGGGGAGGGGGGGGGGAGGGGAAAAGAAGCAGCTTGTCTGCATACATATCCGCCTGTCGTTTAAGGTACAGGGCAGGTTCCCCTCAGCTGATCACCCGGCCGGCTGACGATCCCGTCTGAACTCCAGATGATCTGAAACTTGACTTTTCTATGCGTGAAAATGCTTTGCTCTGGGCGTGCCGCCGAAGGAGAGGGGGAAGGGAAGAGGGGTTCGGTTGGTGGTCGAGAGGATTGCGAGTGTCCACCGTCCAGACCTGTTAGGTAGGACGCTCCACTTTGCTCGCTTCATCGAGCCGGACGTTTATGCGCATCGGCCCGTTATTTGTGTGTGTGTGTGTGTGTGTGTGTATAAGGCGTGTTGCCGTGGCGCGCAACATTCGAGTTGTCACATGTCAGCTGCGCATGAATGAGAGAGAGAGAGAGAGAGAGAATCAATTAGTTAGTCGGTCGGTCAGTCAGTCATCGGCTGGCAGTGTAATACAATTCATCTTTCTTGTTATTGTCGATTTGATGAGACTTTTTTTGTTTGGTCAATAATGGATCGATGCCTTACAAGACTGCTGTGACAATCCATAACGAAGGGCTGTAAGTATATGTTTGATTTATTCTGGGGGCTGTTTTGGGAGGATTTCGTGGTCCGCTCTTGATTGAGTGAGCTCGTTTTGCAAAAAAGAACACTTGAATACCATCTACGTTGGATATGGGTTGGTTTTTTCTCTTCTTCTTTTATTTGTCCTCTTCCGTGTGCAAAGTCTTGTTGCTGGATGGTCGTCCTTGGGGCTGAAGCAGTGAGCAGCCTTAGACCACGCAAGGCCACATGTATGCTAAAGGAGGAGAGTATAAGCAGACGGGCGTACATAAGTAGCATACATGTTGGAGCGAATACTGTGCAGTTCTCGTATGCAGTGTTCGCCAAGAGTGAGACAGCCTTTGATAGAGGGCTCTATCTGTCTGGAGCAGCAGAAGAAAAATAGTTTACGATTTCTTCACGATGCCAATTGAATTATCGGAAATACGGATTAACGGAACATGATCAAAACTTGGCGGAAGGGCAATGCCAAGTTTGAGCGACGAGTATGTCTTGGACGAAAAGAGCATAATGGGATCTTACAAGAATTTTATCAACTTTGCAAGTTTGCTGTTTGCGTGAGAGACCACGTAATTATTATCGGTCAAATAAAAAGGGGGTTTCTCCATATATAAAGAAGAAGGAGGAGGAGAAAGAAAGAGAGGAAAAGAACAAAGAGAATCGGGAGCAAGACACAGCACGGCGCGGTGTTGAGAAGCCACCGCCTCGGCGAATCACGGAATTATCCCTTCAAGAAAAAGACATCGACCGACCCACCGATGGTCCATCATCAACTGCATCCCGCCTAGAGCCTCCTCCACTGCTCCCACATCCCGTCAGAGATAAGATGGTGGAAAGGTGGACACCGAGATGTCTCAACACCATGGCTTCCCCCGACGGTTTTTTTCTTCTTCTTTCTTCCTGTGTGTGGGCATGTGTATGTGTAGTAGTACTGTGAATTAGAGTCTTCTCCCATCACTCTTCAGTCCCTCTTCATCATGGCCGACGTGAGGAAGACGGAGGAGAACAATGACGACTACTCTAGGGGCGAGGATGGCACAATCACGCCACCATCCCAGTACACATACAACCCGAAAGATGAGACCGACGATGACAACAACAACAACAATAATAAAAACATCATGCCCATGTCCTCCTCCTCCTCTTCTCAGTCTCACCACCATCAGCAACACGACGACCACGACGGCCACGACGACGAGCTCCATCGCCACCAGAGCCACCTAAGCCACACAATCTCTCGCGTGCAATCCCTGGTCCAGGACATCGGGAGGAGGCCAGCATGCTTCCAGAACACGTTCCAGGAGGTCTCGTTCGTGGCTCAGGCGACCATCGCCATGTCCACGACGACCTTCCTCGTCGGGGCCTCGTCCATCGTGACCGCCTCCATCGGCGCCGACCTGCACATGACCCAGTCGCAGATCGTCTGGATCGCCGCCGCCTCTACCCTGACCGCGGGCGCCTTCCAGCTCGCCGTCGGCCAGCTGTCCGACCTGCTGGGCCGCAAGCTGGTGTTCCTGGCCGGCATGGGCTCCTTCGCCGTCTTTGTCCTGCTGCTGGGCTTTGCGCAGAACCCCTTCTGGATGGACATCGTCCTGGGCGTGCTGGGCATCAGCTGTGCCATGGTGGTCCCGCCTGCTGGTGGCATCCTGGGCCAGGCGTACGGGAGGCCGAGCAAGCGGAAGAACATGGCCTTTGCCGCGTTTTCGGCGGGGAACCCGCTCGGGTTTGTGCTGGGAAGCATTACCTGTGGGATAGCCACGAGGATCTTTAGTGTACGTTGGTGATTTTCAAGTCACTATTTTTTTTTTTTTTTGTTGATATTTTTTGACTGACTTGCAGAGCGAGTAATGCCTCTGATACCAAACAGTGGAGGGCCTCATTCTATTTCATCGCTATGCTCTGGGCAGTATTCTTCCTCTTTGCTCTGTGGGCCGTACCCAAGGTCGAGGCATACACCCCCGGACAGCCCTCCAAGGAGCGTCTTGGGATCTTTGTCAAGACGTTTGACTGGCTTGGGGCTGTCTTCACCTTGTTCGGGACGGGAATGCTGTCCGCTGGAATCACGTACGTATCAACAAACCAATATGACCTGCTGAATTTCACACAAGTCTGCTGTGTCTAACATTGAGTACTACATATATACACACAGTCTGGGTCCGACAGATGGTTGGAAATCACCAGTGACTCTCTGCCTTCTGATCATAGGCATTCTTCTCATCGGTGTCTTTATGTACTGGGAGACCAAGTATTCTAATCCCATGATGCCGCCTTTCATCTGGAAAGACAGGAATTTCAATCTCGTACGTCAAACGCCATGCACTCGCTGTCTCCCTCCTCCTGCTGCTGCTGCTCCCTCCTAACACGAAAACGTTCTTCTCAGATCATGATCGTCACAGTCGTCGGCTTCATGGCATTTCAGTCCACCTCTTTCTACCTGGCCTACTTCATGCAGGAGATCAAACAGTGGGACGCCCTGAACATTGCCGTCCGCCTCCTGCCGCAGGTCATCGCCGGCCTGTCCTGGAACATCCTCATCGGGAGCGTCCTCCACAAGGTCAACAACACCCTGATCATGGCCGCCGGGGCGCTGTCGTACCTGGCCGCCAACCTACTTCTATCTTTTATGAAGTCCGACAGCTCATACTGGGCTTTTACCTTTCCGGCTCTGATCCTGAACGTCGTCGGGGCTGATTTCCAATTCAACGTGGCCAATGTACGTTCTCCCTCCAAGAAAAAAGAAGAAAAAAAGGAGAAAAAGAAGAAAAGAAGGAAAAGACACCCAATGCTTAGACCCCCATCTCAAGCCTCAAACAGGACTTTAGGACTGACAATTTCCCTCACCCTCTTTCTCTGCAGATGTACGTAATGCAATCCCTCCCGCCCCAACAACAAGGGCTCGCAAGCGGGATAATGAACACCCTGATCCGCCTCTCCTGCACCGTCGCCCTCGGCATCGCCACGGCCGTCTACACCTCCGTCGACGCCTCCTCCGCAGGCCAGGCACAGCCCATGCTCAAGTTCACGCGAACCTACCAGGTGTCTGTCGCGCTGGCGGCGTTTAGCTGTCTGTTTGTCCCGTTCCTGCGCGTGGGGACGCAGGGCAGCTATAAGCCTAGTGGTGGCGGCGGTGTGGACCACCCCCGGGGCGATGCCGAGAAGCAGGCGCCGGCGGAGGAAATGGGCGACGAGAAGGGAGAGATGACTGATGAGAAAATGGCCGGCCCAAAGAAAGAGGAAGTATAAATGCGAATACGCTCGTCATCACGAAAAAGAAAGAAAAAAGACAAGTCAGGTAACACTCGGTATAGACTTATAGATAAAATTATAGAGCGCATAGACGGGATAGACCAGAGATACCCGAATAGAAGAAATCTTAACGATATATATATGTACATATATATATATATATATATATATATATATGTCTTCCACTCGCTATGTTCTTGGGCTCCTCAAGAAACCCACCACACCGCCACAGTATCCGACCAGGTCATCCAGGCGATCCTTCTCCCTCCCCTGGTGTGCCTTCCATCTCTTCAGCTCGGCGAGCAACACCTCGCTCTCCATGACGAGGTCGAAATGGAGCCGCAGAAACACCGTCATCCAGGCCTGGGTCAGCTCGTAGTCTCGTCTCGCCACCAGCCTGGCTGTCAAGGCCCGGAGGAAGTGCAGCAGCTCGTTGGAGGCGCTGTCACCACCGTCGCCGGTCGACATGGAGCGCAGCTCGAGGTCGGCGCTTGATGGCGACAGCGACTTGAGATGCTCGATGAAGTCGTTGTCTAGATAAAAAGGAATGGGCGTGGTCAGCTCACGAAGGGGGACTTGCCAAATAGTGGAGATGGTTCCCATCTGCCCTGTTGTGGCTGGGGGGTTTTTGTTTTATAAAGAAATAAGATAGTACTTACAGTCTCTGCTCATGGCACCACGCCGAAGTTTGGCCGTGAATGCCTCCTGAGATCGGCTCCAGTCTAGTTTCGTGATCCTCGACTGAGACTCGACGTCCTCCCTGTGGGACGACGCGAGAGCATTCGAAACCGGGGCCCTGTTGCCGTTCGTCGACGGCAGGAAGAAGGGCGCCTTCTCTGGCGCCTTGGGTGCCTCTGTCGGTTTGTTCCGCTTCTTGATCAGATCAAGATGCAGCAGCGTTTGCCATCTGCTCTTGGGCACCAGACTCAAGGTCATCATGTCCGTGCTCAACTGGTCCAGGTCAGGCGCTGCTACCCCGTCGTCTTCTTCTTCCTCGCCGTCCTGGCTGTCGTCCTCGAAGGCCGCCTCCACCAAGCCCTGACCGCCCTCTCCTGAAGTCGTCGGTCCGGAGATCTGGCCGACCTCCTTCTCTGAAATCTGTCTTGTGGGTACGTGCTTGAAGACGGCCCTGTTTGTCCATATGTTGACTCCCAGGTGGCCCTCGTTAGAAACTGCCAGGTACTCGCCCGTTGCCGAGAATGCTAGAGCTGTGCACGGCGACTCTAGCCTGAAAGCGTCAATCAGGTGGCTGGTAGGAAGATCCCACACGCGTAGTATGCTGTCTTGAGATGCAGCGATGATCCAGCGACCGTCGTTGGAGAAGCAGAAGTCGTTGATTGCGCTCTGGCTGCAAGAGAATTCTCGAATCGTCTTCTTGGTCTCGATATCTACCACTCGGATGGTATTGTCGTCGCAGGAGAACGCAATGAGATCATTGGCGGCATGATATCGGCAGCCTAGAATCTTCGTCGTGGGCCCCCAGACGATATGCTCCAGCAGGTTTCCGGTCAGAAATTCCCAGAACTTGACAGTTCCGTCCAGCGAGCAAGATATAACTAGCTTGTTCATAGAATCGACGACCAAGCCGGTAACAGGCTTGGTATGTTTGCCGGACCCAGGCGGGAAAGTAGGCTTGGACCGGGACTGAAGCTGGTTCACCGCATCTGCCTGTTTCAGTTGGTGCAGCTTCACTTGTCTTGCTTGTGCCGGTGTCAACCTCGAGGGAAATCTCTGCCGGTGCATGCCGGACTGCAGGTTGAACATGTCGATACTGCCGCCCTCGGAACCGACGAGGGCAAACGTGCCGCACGGGCTGATGGTCACAGCTGACACGTTCATCCCGTCGCCGGTCTGGAATGCCCAGCGCCCTGCCCTCTTCCGACCCCAGAACCATGTTCGGGCATACGGATCGTCCTTGTGGCCCGTAACGACGCTCTCCCAGCCAGTCATGGCGCTGACTTCTGCATCTGTCCTCTTCTGGACATTGCCCTTCTGCCAGATCGGTTGTTTGCCGGGTAGCGCACCGATCCCACCATCGCGGTTCAGTGAAGAGGAAATGCAGGTGATCTCTGGGGCCTTGAGGTCATCCAGGGTGGTTGTCGGTCCGTGGCTGAGAGCTGATGTGGAGAGGGCACCAATCTTCTTGGCCTTCTTGCGGATGTTGCCCTGGCTCAGCTCAGTGCTCTGACCGTCGCGGCGCAGACTCCACCCCCAGAGGCTTCGATCCTTTCCACCACTCATGAGCCATTTGTTGCCTGCTTCAGCACCGTCGAAATCAGACGGCAGGAACGCGAGACAGGTCACCGGCGCTGCATGCCCGCTTCTCGAGTGCAGTATACGAGGGATGGGAGAGAATGGCGTCTCGTCAAAGATCCACGACTTCAGAGAATTATCCAGGCCACTGGTGACGATGACGGGCTGCCCAGGCAGGAACTCGATCTTGCTGATGCCTCCACCGATGGTAGGGCCCTCATGTGCGGGAGGATTATGGGCGCTTCGAAGAACCCCCATCATCCTGCCGCCCTTGTTGAGGTCCCAGAAGGTGACATCGCCATTCCTCTTCGTAGACGTTGCCATCACGCCGTCCTTCCGACCATCTTGACCTGCACCTTGCCCATCGGTTCTGAATGAAATGCTTGTGACTGGTGCCTCCTCCGTGCCGGCCATAAGCGACAGCACTCGCCTGTCGGTCAAGATGTCGTGTATGATCAGAGGGCCATTGGCGTAGGAGATGGCCAGTAGGGACAGTGCCGGTGTTGGTTCTAGACAACACGCGGCGCCGCACTTTGGCGAGGGCGGCAGGATGGTGTAGATCAGCTTTCCCGTGCTGACATTCCAGATCTCCACCCACCCGTCATGTCGTCCCACAAATATCTTGTTCAAATAGGTGGGCATGTTGCAGAGACCCCCGGTGATTTCGTTGTCTCCTGGCTTGGAGGCGACAGTGTGTAACGTGGTATAATGCTCGAGCGTTGTGGTTTTCCATATCTCGACCCTTGTGAGGCAGCAAGCGACTATCCAGGAGCCAAATATGAGCAACTGTCGTATAGGCTGGTCGAGGTTGCCGGGCAGCGCAAGCTCTGCGGTCTTCTTGCCTCTCTGGAATATCCATAGGCCCTGAGTTTGTCCATGGCGAGGATCGCCCCATGCTGCGAACACCTTCTCTTTCCAAGCATACGTTGCTGTTATGTCGGCAGGAGCCTGTGGTCGGGTGATGAAGACAAGATTTAAGCCGCGCTTCAAGTCGTAAGTCTGGAGGGAACGGCCGACCGAAGTGGTGATCTGGAAGGTTGTCTTGCCCTGGGGAATCGAGGTAAAGGGCACACTGGTAGGCGACACCAATCCCACAGTCTTTTTCACGCAATTATTAGCTCCTTGATCATATTCCAAATCACAATCCAATCTGGCGCGCGGGGGGGGGAGAGAGAGAGGAGGCGGGGGGGGGGGGTTCTCCTAACGTACCCTGAACGGCGCAAAGATCCTTGAGCCTCTCGAGGCTGTATTCGCAGATTTTGATGGGCCACCAACTCTCTGCCGTTTGACCAATGGCCCGTCCTCTTGGTGCTGATGAGGCATCTTGAAGCTCTTCTTCGTGCCGATATAAGAAATTGCTAGATACGAAGCAAGAGGATGTGACCGCGACCAGCCCTCTCTCTCGACTTCAAATGATGCCGTTGAGCGAGCCTACTTGGCGTACGGCCTAGGAAACTTTTTGTCTTCAGCCTCGCAAAAATTACTGGCGGGCCGCGAGAAGCTGGTCTTATCTTATCGCAGGGTACAGCTAAAATGTACACAAGTACCTAGTGACTTCTCTGCCCCACCATGTGTGGGGCTGCCCCGCTGAAGTTTTCACATGTTTTGGGCCTTGCCAGTACACACTATGAAGTACCTACCGTACCATGACAACCTTCAGCGGTTTGCCAACGGGGCTTTTAGCAGGCGTTTTCCCTCTGACGACGCCACGACGTCAGGCATTTGTAGCTTGTAGTTCGGGCTCCCTATTCACTGAAAATTGATCTGCACATCGTACATACGACAACACTAATACCATCCCAGAAGCCACGACTTGTTGCCAGGTGTTGCTGCCCCCTTGACGGAAAATTGCAACTGCCACTTCCCAACTCCCTAGCTAAGGGCACCCAGGGACTTTCCCTGCCTCAATAACAACGTACTTTCCCTGCTTGTTATCGACCTTAGTCATGCCAGGTCTCTGAGGCTAAAGAACAGACCTCGTTCTTCATTCTTCCCCACACAATCGGATCGTCCTCATCCGTCACTTCACCACGACCATCCCACAAGGCGGAGGCGTTCAGCATGTTGATATCTGATTCTCCACCTACAGCTCTCTTCACACCGCTCAGATACTGAGACTGTCACTACCATTCAGACCAAGACATCCCTCGGCTTGGCGTTACGACTACAACAACAAAACTATTAAAACCCCATCGAGGGCTCCCCCTTGAGATCTTGATCAGGAATTTTTTGGGTCATTGGCCGACAAGAACTGCACAGTGGTGCCACTTCAGCCTCCAGATCCAGTAGAGAGACTTGGAAGATCACGCGACATCTCTCACCAGCCCACCATGTCTGACGCTCCCCCTTCAGAGGGTGCTCCTCCTTCTGGAGAACCTGGCCTCTCACCCGATGAGATATCCGGTGCCCAGGCCTCAAAGTCCCAAGGCGATTTTCCTGATACCTCACGGACGTCATCCTTCTCCTCTGAGGTCAACGCAGACCAGGCTAGCCTGTCTATGCCCCCTCCGCCGGGGGATTCGAATCCCTCCGACTCTCACTCCGACGACGCAGCTCCTGTTACATCTCGTGCGCTCGATTCTGGCCGCCTGGGTGGCTCAAAGTCTCTAAGAGGCATTGCGCCTCCCAGCGATGGTACAGAAGATCTCGACACCCCTCGCTTGGTCCCAGGTGCCTTTCCTGAACACTTTGATGAGCGAGTCCTCCCAGAACCCGCCATGCCCTCTGCACGCTCTTCCTTCTCCGAGAACGACAACAAGCGTATGAGCATCTCATCGATCTACTCGTTGGCATCAGCGAGGGGTGTACAGAGCTCAGCAGCATCAGCGAATGGCTCCGACACTGGTTCGGCAGGCACTCCCCGCTCCGTATCAGGACTCATGGCGTCCCCTGCAGGCAAATCAGGCGACACGGGCGTATCTAACGTCACGGTCACCACCGGCAGTCAGGGCTCAAATGGAGGAAATCTCGCTCCTCGGGAACAGACTCACCACCACTACCCGTCTGACATTCTTAAGCGGAACCATGGGCAGATTCCCCGGTCCGATCCCTCGGGCACCCCAAGACCACAGCCCGGTAGAGAGAGAAGTCGTGCTAAGCGGAGGCTCAGCGGGAGTACGGCGGCTAGCAGCCACAGTCCGAGCAGTGATCGGACTCTCCACTACAAAGATAAGGAGGAAGGTTTGTCTGTCTTGTCTTCAAGTCAGACCGTCAGATCTCTAACCGATTCTGCAGCAAAGCCTGCTCCCTTGGGCCTTATTGGTGTCTGTGCCTTGGACGTCAAGGCGAGAAGCAAACCCAGTCGGAACATCTTGAACCGACTGTTAGCAAATCGAGATTTTGATGTCAAGATTTTTGGGGACAAGGTCATCCTGGATGAAGGTAGTTACCACCTGGTCGTCCCATACCACTGCCGCTACCGCTGACCTGAATTTTAGACATTGAGAACTGGCCCGTATGGTAAGTTGAGCGCTCTGCCCTGAGAGGTGATTTTTTTGGTGATTTTCTTTTCTTATGTCTCGGATGGCGCTTTACCTTTCCCTCAGTAAATCTGCTAACGGCGTGGGATCTTTCAAGTGATTATCTGATATCATTCTATTCCGATGGATTCCCGCTGGACAAAGCCATCGCCTACACCAAGGCGCGTAAGCCCTTCTGCGTCAACGATGTGCCCATGCAGAAGATTTTGTGGGATAGGAGGCTGTGCCTTTATCTCTTGGACAAAGTCGGCGTCCCAACACCGCAGCGCCTGGAGGTGAGTCGCGACGGAGGTCCTCGGCTTCTCACCGCCGAGATTGCAAAGCATATCAAGGACGTCACGGGCATAGCTCTTGAACCCACCCCTACAGACCCAGAGAAGATGATTCTGCCTCGAAAAGTTGAGCTTGTGGACAACGGAGATGTCCTCAGTGTCGACGGTGCTCTGCTCAAGAAGCCTTTCGTCGAGAAGCCGACGAGCGGCGAGGATCATAACATCATAATCTACTTTCACAGCAGCACAGGCGGCGGCGCGAGAAAATTATTCAGAAAGATCGGGAACAAGAGCTCCGAATACGTTGCTGAGCTCAACGTTCCCCGGTGCATCACGCAACCGGGAGAGAGTTTTCTCTACGAGAAATTCATGGAAGTTGACAATGCTGAAGATGTCAAGGCATACACGGTTGGACCCGAATATTGCCATGCTGAAACCAGGAAATCACCAGTCGTGGATGGCCTTGTCCGGCGGAATACACACGGCAAAGAGATACGCTACGTCACTAGCCTAAGTGACGAGGAAAAGGCCATGGCAAGCAAGATTGCTACCGCGTTTGGCCAACGCGTCTGTGGTTTTGATCTCCTCCGGGCTGGTGGAAAGAGTTATGTCATCGACGTCAACGGCTGGAGTTTCGTCAAGGACAATGATGATTACTACGACCACTGTGCCAACATTCTGAAGGAGATCTTCGTCAAAGAGAAGATGCGACGAGCTGGTATGACGCCACCGATGCCGTCTCCGGCCATCATGGACTCCGATCCCATGGGACGGGCTGCTCCTGGTGGGAAAGACAAGGGTTCTAAGGAAACCCCCCTCGTCGGGATGTTGCCTAACCAGAGGACAGCCCTGCCGGCCTCAAAGACACCCCAGGACACCCGGGTCATGAGCGCGCCCCCCTCGGAGCCTCCCAAGCCGGAAAGTGCCAACGCCTCCAAATCTGGGAGTGGTGCCGCAAGCCCTCTGCTGCCTCAGCCTCCAGAGCCTCCAGCTAGGAGCAGCTTGCCAACGTCCGCACCAGCCACGCTGCCAGCGACGCCAGACCTGCATGATGATGGCGTGGCTGAATCTGAGGTCCAAACGCCCCCTCCACCTCCTCCAAAGCACTCGTGGAAATTGAAGGGCATGGTTTCGGTTATCCGGCACGCTGATCGCACGCCGAAGCAGAAGTTCAAATTCACATTTCACACCGAACCGTTTATTGAACTCCTCAAGGGCCACCAGGAGGAGGTGCTGCTTATTGGCGAACCAGCACTTGCTAGTGTCTTGGAAGCTGTGGAGAAGGCCATGAAAGCAGGCGGCGAGGACCGCGAGAAGCTGAGGACATTACGAAACGTCTTGATCAAGAAGAGCAGCTGGCCCGGCACAAAGGTCCAGATCAAGCCCATGTTCCGAAAGAAAAAGACGGACGAGATGGAGATACTAGACGAAAAGCAAGCTCTGCCAGAGGCGCAAGCTGTCCAGCCGAGCGCTGAGGACCATCAGGGAAATGGGCAGCCGGTAAGCGAGGGCTCTGACAAAGACCGGCAGCCTCGATTCCCTCCGAAACGCCACGACTCTCTGTCGGGTGTGACTATGTCCAAGATCACAGCTGCCGAGAACGGGCTGGTGCTCGACAAGCTACAGCTTATTGTGAAGTGGGGAGGTGAGCCAACACACTCGGCTCGGTATCAATCTCAGGAACTCGGCGAGAATATGCGAAACGACCTGGCCATCCTCAACCGAGAGATCCTCGACGAAGTACACGTCTTCAGCAGCTCGGAGAGACGAGTCACCACGAGTGCACAGATCTGGTCGTCTGCCTTTCTGAACCGGACAGACCTTCCTGAGGATTTCATCCAGATTCGGAAGGACCTTTTGGATGATTCTAATGCGGCGAAGGATGAGATGGATAAGGTCAAGAAGAAGCTCAAGGGTCTCCTCCGGAAAGGGAACGAGCGGCCGTCTCAGTTCGCGTGGCCAGAAAATATGCCAGAGCCTTCCGAAGTCCAGACTCGGGTAGTGCTGCTCATGAATTTCCATCGTCGTGTCATGCAGCACAACTACAACAAGCTGCACAGTGGTGCCGTTACCTCGCTCACCGCGATTTCCAACCCGAACGGCTCTGAGAAACCTAAACATGGCGAGACTTCGTCTACTTCGATCCATTCGCATGCGTCTGCGCTTTCGCAGGCCAGTGCTGTAGCGGACATTCAGGCCCGCTGGTGCTGTGGGGAGGATGCAGAGCTATTCAGGGAACGGTGGGAGAAGCTCTTCACAGAGTTCTGCGACGGTGAGAAGGTCGACCCGTCCAAAATCTCCGAGTTGTACGATACGATGAAATTCGACGCACTTCACAATCGCCAATTCCTGGAATGGGTCTTCACTCCTTCCAAGGCCATGCTGGAAGATGAATTCGGAATCATTATCGGGAACAAGGATGGCAAGTCAAGTTCTAGCCCTAAGGATTCCGAGGACCAGCAGCCATCTGGCAAAGCGTCCGAGGATGGCAAGAATGGAGACAAGGCCACCGTGAGGGAAGGGGACAAGGAAGAGCGCAGGATGAAGAAGATTTTCAGGAAGCCTTCCTGGAAGACCGGGCTGCGTGGTGCTGGTAAGATCGCCCCAGCGGAAGAGTACTTCAACCTCTGCAAGGGAGACAGCCAGACCAAGGCCAAGACCGATGCTCGCTTTGAGCCACTACGAGAGCTCTACCAGTTGGCCAAGGTTCTCTTTGACTTCATCTGCCCGCAAGAATACGGCATCAGCGACAGCGAGAAGCTCGAAATCGGTCTCCTCACCTCCCTTCCTCTGCTCAGAGAAATTGTCACCGACCTCGAAGACATGCAGGCATCCGACGATGCGAAGTGCTTCCTGTACTTCACGAAAGAATCTCATATCTACACGCTCCTCAACAGTATCCTTGAGGGAGGCATCGAGACCAAGATCAAACGGAGCACCATCCCGGAGCTTGACTATCTCTCGCAGATCTGCTTTGAGCTGTATGAGTCCATGACAAATCCACCTGAGGCGGCTGGCGGAAGTGGCTATCCCACCTTCGAGTACAGCATCCGAATCACCATCAGCCCTGGCTGTCACGTCTATGATCCGCTGGACGTACAGCTTGACAGCAAGCACTGCATCAGCTGTGCGCCGAGGCGGAGCTTGACGCCACATTGTGACTGGAAGACCGTGATTGACACCTTACGAGCCAAGTTCCATACGTAAGTCAGAACGTTCGCGCCACGCAGCATAGTGGTTCCCCTCCCCAAAGCTAATATATATCCAAAACTGCAGGGTCAAGCTCCCAAAGAGCTTTGTGGCGGTAAACCTCTCGGACGCGTTCTCGTGGCAGAAGCAGCGCGGCGAAGAGGAGGCTGACGACGATGATGGTTTGGAGATGAGGCTGGACCGGGCGAAGGCGAAAGAGGACAAGGTCACGGCAGCCCAGGACCTTGTTTCCGCAATAACCGAGGCGGCAGTGGCTGCAGAGGACGATGTGCCGCGGCTGTAATAGGTATAGAACCCCGGAATCCCGAGGCCAGCCGTTTATTACGGCGCAAAATGCGGTTCTCCAATTCGTTAGGCTCGGGGGGGTCTTTTCACACCCACACGCATACATACACACACACTCACTCACTCACTCACTCACACAGACAAACACCTACACACATTGACTTTGAAAATCACCTCAAAAGAAATGATAGACGAGGATGATCATCTCAGGACTATCCTGATGGGAGAGGTAACAAAAGAAGAGGGGAAAAAATCGACGGTCCGCCGGGTGTACCATTAGTACAAGACAATAGAAGACAAAAGATCAATACCAAGATGGCTCCCAAATGGGGCCAAGCGAATCAAGATTTTCCAGCTGTTGGCTCAGGCAAGACGCACACGCACAATATTTGCTGACAGCTTGGCAAGATCTTCACCCGGGTGTATACCGTCGGCCACAACTGGCTCGGCAGGCCCCTCTTCTTTCTTTGTTTCTTTGTTTCTTTCTGTCTTCCTTCTTTTCACCTTTTTCTCTGCTTTTTCTTTTCCCTGTTCTTCTCTCTCTTCCTTCTTTCTTCTCTTCCCTTTCCTTTGAATGCCAAGTTGAACGAGGAAAGAAACACACAAAAGGAAGTCCCCTTGTGTTTCTCTCTCTCTCTCTCACACACACACACACACATACACACACACTCTCTCTCTCTATTTCATGGCCAAGGAAGGAGAAAACAAGGCTATTTTGAATCCGGACATGATCTCTCACCGGTCGTCTGATGCTGGTGTCGAACCCTGGAAGACTTTTAGGGGGGAGGGTGGGGAGGTTGGTTGTCCACACGGCATGGAAGAGAGAGAAAGAGACAGAGAGAGAAACGTGGCTCCTTTGGGGGGGGAGGGGGTGATGGTGACATGTCTTTTCCGTTGTCTAATAAGAAAATGGGGAGGAGGGGTCGAAATCTGAGATGTCATATCCCAGGAGTGGGGGGGAGGGGAGGGGGTGAGCAGTCTGCGCAATGCTGTGGGCAGGACAAGGGCCTCCTCTCCTGGACCAGCTCTTTCAAAGTAGGGTTGATGAGCCAGTTCACAAACGGTTGAATTGTGGCGCGGGGCTAATGATGTCCTGTTTGTTTCATATGAGAAAAGGTTGTTTTTCTTTTCTTTTTTCTTCATGTGTGAGACTTTTGATGTGATGGGTGGATGTAGAGGCATGCACGCTGCACACAAAAAAAAAAAAAAAAAGCAGGTCTTGGATCATCATCATCATCATCATCATCATCATCATCTCCTCTTCCAAGCAGGGTGGTGGAGGGTGGCAGCAGTGGAGCCGAGAGAACCATGATGACGCCTCCCATGGCACGCGATGAACAGCTACGCATCTGAGATGTTCCCACCGAGGCCCGATTGGGCAAAGAAGGTCCTCCCCAAGAAGAGTAAAGCATCCTGAAGGATGACTTCTTCTGTACGTTGCCTACTTGGGGAGCGTGTAGGCACCGAGTGGGGAGGGGGGAAGGCTTTTTTTTTTTTTTTTTTTTTTTTTTTTTTTTTTTTGGCTTTTTTTTTTTTTTTTTTTT
>JACWRQ010000373.1:0-40045 GCA_014849955.1 Cryphonectria carpinicola | reverse complement strand
AAAGCAAAGCTAGAAATACTTAGAGAATATCTTAATAAGAATCTGAAGAAAGGATATATCAGATTATTACAATTATTAGTAGAATATCTAATCTTATTTATACTAAAGAAGAATAGAAAATTTCGATTTTGCATAAACTATAGATAGCTTAATAATATCACTATTAAAAACTGATATTTATTACTATTTTTCAAAGAAATCAGAGATAGATTATAAGGCATATAATAATTTATAGCATTAGATCTCAAGGAAGTATATATATATATCTGCATCAAGGAAGGAGAAAAATAGAAAATAGCATTCAGAATTTATTATAGATACTACAAATATCTGATTATATCCTTTAGATTAATCAATATATTAGCATTTTTCTAGGAGATAATCAATTATATTTTCTGCAAATTCCTAGATATCATATATATTATTTATCTCGATAATATCCTTATCTACTCTAGAACTTTTATAGAATATAAGCAGAATATATAATAAATATTTCAGATATTTTAAGATATATATCTCTTAGTAGAATTAATAAAAAGCTATTTCTATATCCAGAAAATCAATTATCTCAGATATATAATTGAGCTAGGATATATTAGAATATAAAAAGATAAGATTCAGATAATCAAAGATTAGCTTAAACTAAGGAATATCAGAGATATTAGAGCATTCCTTAGATATGCTAACTTCTATAAGCAATTTATTAGCAAATATAGCAGTATTATATAGCTATTTACTAATCTTATTAAAAAGGAAATACTATTTATATAGTAGAAGAAAAAAAGTTAAACTTTTAATATTATCAAAGAATTAGTTATTAGAAACTTAATACTAGAAGAATTAAATTCTAATAAAGAATATAAGCTTTATATAAACTTATTAGATTATATATTTAATATAGAATTTAACTAATGCAATAAATAAAGATAATTATAGATAATTGCTAATTTCTCAAAGAAATTTAATAAACTAGAATTATAATATAAAATACTAGATAAGAAACTTATAGCTATAATAGAATTATTTAAAAAATAGGAATATTACTTTATAAATGCTAGATATATAATCAAAGTATTTTTAGATTATAAGAACTTTATTATATTTATAATAATAAAGAATTTTAACTAATAATAAGTAAAATAAGCAGAATATCTATCTTAGTTTAATTTTAAGATTATTCATATCTAAGGCAAAAGAAAATGCTAAAGCAGATACTCTTAGCAGAAAAGCAGATTACTAGAATAAAATCAAAGAAGAAATTCAGAATATCTTTGTAACTAATAAAAACAAAGATCTTATTAATATATATAGAGAACTAGATATTACCCTTAGAATCAAATACTAAAGCAAAGCACTAGAATAAATAATATCTATAGAATAGAATAAGTATATCAAAGAAATATATAGTATATTAGCTTATAGATATTAAGGAATTAGAGAAATATATAAATAAATCAGGAGATATTAGAATCTCCTAGGATTTAAGAGATAAATTATCAAAATTATCAAAAAATATAATAATTGCAATAAAAATAAGATAAATTAATATAAATCTTATAAACTATTGCAATCCTTACTAATATCTAATGCTATATAGCAATTTATTAGCTTAGATTTCATTATTAAGCTATTTCTCTTATAAGAACCTTTAACTAAAATGCAATATAATAGCATCTTAGTAGTAGTTTATAAACTAAGCAAATATATATATTTTATCTTCTATAAGGAAAATAGTATATTAGAAGATCTTATATATATATTTCTCAGAATAATTGTAAGCAAATATAGCATATTATAAGAAATTATTTCTAATAGAGATAGGAAATTCGCATTCAAATTTTGAATTTTACTTATAAAATAACTTAGAGTAATATAATAAATATCTATAGCATTTCACCCTAAAACAAATAGATAAATAGAATAAATAAACCAGATTATTGAATAATATCTACAAAGCTATATTAACTAGGAATAGAATAACTAGATTGAATTATTACTACTAGCAGAATTCATATATAATAGCGCAGATATAAGCATTATAGGAATATTCCTATTTTATGCACTCTATAGATATAATCCTATAATATACTATAAGATAATATCTAGCAAATAAGCTAAAAAAGTAGATAAAAAAGCTATAAAACTAAGAGAAATCTATAAGAATCTTCAGAAAAAGATCATAGAAGCAAGAAATATTATAATATGCTATATAAACTCTAAAAAAATTAAAAGATTAATCCTATAAAAGAGAGATAAGATCTATTTGCAATATAAAAATATTAAAATAATATAATTAAGTAATAAATTAAATTATAAGAAACTTAGATTATTTCAAATTTTATGAAAAATCTCCCTAATTAACTATAAACTTATAATCCTTTATAAGAGATTATATCTAATCTTCTATATCTCATTTCTTAAATTAGCATTAGTAGATACAGAATTTATATATAATATTAATCTAGAACTAGATAAATAATAATACAAAGTAGAATAAATACTAGATATGCAAAAATAAGAAAAAGAATACTAATATCTTATAAAATAGAAAAACTATAATTATAGCAAAAACTCTTAGGAAAAATCTACTAATATTAGCAATAATTTAATTAAAGAATATTAGAAAATAAATAATTAGGAAAAATCTGCTAAATAATTATCTTGAATATTAGCAGGGAAATCAATATAACTACTATACTACTAGAAAAATCTCTCTAGCCTAAAATAAATATCTTAGAAACCAGAGAGATTTCTACTATCTCTGATATTATCTATATCACCTAAGAAAGAGTAATCTAATATACTACTAGGAGACCAAGAAAATTCCTCTGAAACCAGAATAGAGAACCTCTTAGAGAGAAAACCAATAGAAACATAAGCCTGCTACTCCCTCGCCAACTCCTCTGCCTCCATATAGTTAAGCTCCTCGATTATATCCAACCTGCGATACACTGCATGCGCTATCTTTTCAGCTTATAAGCAGCGCTGCTTATATAGCTAAGATATCTTTGCATTCGCTAATATTACCTCCTCCTTAGCAGCATCCAGCTCAGCCTTCACCTTCGAATACTATATAACAATTTTCTGCATTTGTGCAGGAGTAAAGCTATATATATTGCAATTTCTTTGCTTATTTCGAATATATTTAGCATAGCAAGATAAGTTCTCTTCGGAAGCTAAGCAAAGGGTTTTGCAGCTCTTGCAATAAGAATAAGAAAGCATAATGGAATAATAGGAAAAAGTAGCAAGCTAGAGAGAAGCACTTTGCTCTATCTTTTTATAATGAGATTTATCAATTCTGTTTATTTTCCAAATTAGGAAAGCATAATTATAATATAGATAGCTTATTAGAATATTTACAAAAAATTATTGAAAATAACAACTAATAGGAGAAAGATAATATTATAATCTATCTAATATATAGATCACAGAACTAGCCCTGCTAACAAAGAGATTAGATATTATAATCTAATATCAAATAATCTATAGAATTATATAAATAAAGATTAGAATTATAAGCTCTACTATATAAGAGTAGATTACAAGGATTATAAGTAATTCTATTAATATAATCTTAGATTGCAATTATTATTATTAACTCTTGCAATCTATACTAAAGAGCTAGATATATAAGAATATATTTATTACTATTAGATAGATTATTATATATAGCTCTTTAGTTATTAATCTAAGTATTCATTTGTTATATACTTGAATAGCCCCAAAGGCAGTGAATACTTGCACTCTCATCAGGACTTGTATGTTTCTGTATTCAAGGATTTACACTTTGATATCGCTTTTGTTAGCATAAACCCAATCAGTACTTAGGAATCTCAGGATTACTGCAGTGCTCATTACACCTAGATAGCCTTAGATAGGTCGGCCCTCTGGGTTTAGTTCTTTCTTTCTCTCTCTTCTTTTCCTCGGAGCCTTTGCAATAGAGCCTGCTCCTCGCATACACTCTCCCGAGCGAGGCTGGTGAACAGAATCAACCTTCGGGCTAATTACATGAGATGACCAAGACCTCGTGAACGACATTACATTCTATGCAAGACTCGTAGGACCGGTTCCTAAGGCTCTGGCATGGACTGATTTGAGTCCTCTGAGAAGTAATGACATGGCCAATTCCTGTGCAGCAATGGACCAAAGATACTATACATGCCTGTGGAAATATAAGGGGAAGTGCCAGTGCAACGCACTGGCGATCGCTTTTGCGATAGTTATGGGCCTGGTTCGCTCAGAGCGCGATGCGTTCATTTTCCTGAGCTATAGCACTTGGCACTAACCTTGATCCACATTGTAAAGCCCCGGCTCCAACTGGGAAATAAAAATATTCAAAGGTTGCGAGTTCGAACACATAATTACACCGAATCATAGGATTGACCGCCTCAACGACGAAGGCAGAGGGACCTATTGAGGGAGCTGTATATTATCGTCTCAAATTGAAAGATTTTTCACTTTCCGGATGTTTCCGAAAACTGAGGGGGTGTGTGGAAATATAAGGGGAAGTGCCAGTGCAACGCACTGGCGATCGCTTTTGCGATAATGCCACAAGACCTACGAGAGCCTCGCGTTCTGAGCAAATAGAGATACTTCTACAGAATGGTACGGGATGAGAATAAGCATGACATTAAAACTGATCACAGAAATACGACATCAGAGCACTCACATCCATCTCAAGCTCCCAAGTCATACCGTGTTCTCCTAGCCACTCCCAATATGTGAGCGGGTGAATCATTCCCTGCCAGCAGCATGCACATGACCTGAGAAGGATTGAGACTACTGAAATGGGAGTGGAGATACTAGTGAATCACTCTTCATGGGGTATTACGCGATCCCCTTTTGGGATCATGCTGCGTTGTTGCTTATGCCTGTTCATTGAGGGGGTTTAATTGCGTGTTGCGCCGAAGAACCACCGTCTCACTACTTGCATCATTGTACAGCGTATCTGTGAGGTCATGTAAAGGAGAGAGGAGCTATTACGAGGATATATGGTTACGCCGATTCTAAGTGAAGCTTGAACGGTATGTTGACTACTTTAGTATTTAAAAAGAAGAGAGGAAAAATAGACATTCTTTGATTTATATGTACAACGTTAAGTACTCGAATAATCACCACCTAAACAACACTCTGCATCGATTCAATCCTCAATGAAATACGACTACATAATCGCCGGCGGCGGCACATGCGGCCTCCTTCTCGCCAACCGTCTCTCTAGCCACCCCAACACCACCGTAGCCATAATCGATCCAGGCCAAGATGTGCGTGCCAACCCCAACGTGACCGACCCGTCCCTCTGGCCCGACATTACCGACACTCCAATCGACTGGGCCTACCCAACTGTAGCCCAGGCGGGGGCAGCAGGACGTACGTTCCAGATGCACGCGGGCAGGGCTGTCGGTGGCACGAGCACCATTAACGGCATGACATATATCCGCGCAGACGCGGCGGAGATTGATGCGTGGGAGGCGCTGGGGAGCCCAGGGTGGAACTGGGATACGCTGCTGCCATATTACAAGAAGATAGAGAGGTTCACGGCGCCGACAGAAGCGCAGGCGAGGGTGGGGGCTAGCTTTGAGCCTGTGTATCACGGCGAGGAGGGCTTAGTGCATGTGGGATTCCGGTATGCGCTGCCGAATGGGTCATTTGAGGGGATTGTGCGGAAAACATGGCAGGCTCTGGGGTATGGGTTCAATGAAGACGTGAATAGTGGGGATACTCGTGGGTTTGACGTCTGGCCACAGACAATCGATAGGGATACGGATCTGCGCTGGGATGCGGCGAGGGCATTCTACTATCCCATCGAGGGTCGCTCCAATCTGCATCTTTTGAACGGTACGGTGGTAAAATTGTTGTGGGATGAGCAGGATGGCGAAGGGAACAAGACAGCGGTTGGAGTAGAGTACCTGGATGCCAACAACAACACGATTACCGTCGAGGCTGGAAGAGAAGTGCTCCTCTCTGCTGGGTCACTTAGGTCACCTCTCATCTTGGAAGCATCGGGCGTCGGAAACTCACAGTGAGATCATCATTGTACCAACACCCATAACATCACATTATACGCTGACAACAAGTTGCTAGAGTCCTCTCAACCCTCGGAATCGACACCGTCATCAACCTTCCCGGCGTTGGAGAAAATCTCCAAGAACAGCCCAACACCGAACTCATCTACCTCGCCAACCTAAGTGTCACAGGCTATGCAACATACGCGACCTTCGGCACAGCGGACGACGTGTTCGGCTCAAGCAAGTCGACCTGGGCCGCCTCCACGCGCGCCAACCTGTCGCAGTACGCCCAGACCATATCCTCGGCGTCCAACGACGCGCTGAACACGACGGCGCTGGAGTTGATCCTGGCGGTGCAGCACGACCTGATGTTCACCAAGAACGTGACCATTGCCGAATCGCTTGTGGCGTACAGCGGGGAATATTTTGTGACGGGGTTTTGGCCTCTGCTGCCGTTTTCGAGGGGTAGCGTGCACCTTGGTGGGGTGGGTGAGATTGATAGGCCGGTGATTGATGTGCGATACTTCTTGATTGATTTTGACATGGTCCAGGAGGTCGCCATTGGGAAGCAGGCGCTGTCATTATGGCATACGAGTCCGATGAAGGGCTACATTACTACTAATGCGACGGGTGAGCCATCAACAGAAGAACAATGGGCTGCCTTCATTTCAAGTTCTTGTACGTGAACCCCTCTTCGTCTCATGATGCTTGGATACCCCAAATTTACTGAGCTTTCTTATAGTCTCCCCGACCAATCATCCGCTCGGTACAGCCGCCATGATGTCCAGGGAACTCGGAGGGGTGGTAGACAACGAATTGAGGGTGTACGGCACAAGTAATGTGCGAGTGGTGGACGCCTCAGTACTGCCTTTACAAGTCAGTGGACATCTTACGGCGACGTTATACGCCGTGGCGGAAAAGGCGTCGGATATAATAATGAACGGGTGGTCTTTATAAGTGATGCGTCTGATGTCGAGCATGGTGTAAACGTAGGTCAATATACACAAAGAGAAATTTGGAAATGAGGTTTAGTTTCATGGATCTTGTGATTGTGGCATATGTGGTCGGCCGTTTTGAGGCTGAGTACACCCTCTCTCAGATTGCTCCCAGGTCAAAATGTCGATTTCTTTAGGCTCTGGTATACAAGAAGACTTGCCAGTGACTTCCTCAAAATCAGCATCATCCTGTATGGGTTTGGATATCGAAATCTAGACAAGATGACAGCCGGACTCAATACAGACATGAAGCTTCTTGCCACTGATATTTCGTGAGACTGGAAGCCGTCCTTCACGTCGGGGTGATTTTCGTTGGAGTCTGTCGTGGTCCATTAGCTGAGGATTTGAAGGGTATCTGCTCAGCGCGCTCATCCACGACCTCAGTAGTCGTATCTGGGCCATAGATATTCCTCTCCCTGTGAGTGCAGACGACTGATGGTCTCCACTCCGTCAAGAATAATCTTTCACCCGGCCAGATCAACCAACCGAGTCGAAGTGGGTGGCGACATGATGCGAGACAGCAGCCTCGTCGCCCTCAAAGGCCCCACACACAGGACAGGTGACCGTATCCAGCGCAGAAGGAGGAGACGTATCTTGTCGTCCCTCTTCCTCCTCCTCCTCTTCATCCGGCACAGCCACCTGGGAAACTCCCTTGCCCCTCCTGCGCTTTGGTTTTGCCTGCTTTACGTATGCATCCAACCCAACCTGTTGCGTCGGTAGTCCGTCATCTTCTCTGCCTTCTTCGAAACCTCCCTGCCGTCGCCTCCCTCCCCTCCGCTCCGACCGGCCCCCTCTGGAGCCAGACCCACTCTCCCCAGCAACGACATCATCCACAATGCTTGCGCCCTGCATCCCGCCAACAATCTCCTCAACATCTCCTCCACCAGACGGGCCTGAAGAGGACCCAGACGAGGCCATGCTTTGCACCCTTCCGACGCGGCCGTCTGCCAGCCGTACTTTGATGCCGCGCGGGTGGTCGCCGCGGGTCAGCACATCGCGCACGACGCCTGATACGGTGCGGCCGGTGGGCTGGTCCGCCTTGAGGACGATGTTGACGGCTACTCCAGGGCGGACGGCGGTGGTTTTTGGGACTGGGGGGTGGCGAGCGCGGCGGTCATTCATCTGAGTAGGATATGGTGAGAGGTTTATTTTTGGTCTTTTTTGAGGTGGGGAGGAGAGAGTGATAGGGTGCTTGTGGCAATTGATCGAAACAAGGGGTTTTAGATTCTGTGTATCTATAAACCCACTGTACGCTTGCTTGATATGAGCTGCTGTCTGTACTTGGTAGTGACTGGGTATGTTTGTGGTGAAGGTCTTCTCTTGCTCGGCTGTACCAGGATTAGTCCAGGCGACAAAAAGATGATGAACACGGAGAAAAGTGGGCGCTTTGTGTGCAGTGGGTGAATTTGACTGGCGCGGCTTAGAACGGGCCCAGCGACCTCAGAACCTATACCTTTTTTCTTTTTCTTTTCCTTATAAACAATTTTCCCCTCAAGCCTCTGCAAACGAACGATGACTTGCTCTTTTCTATCACGTTTAGACTTGATGACATCTCATGAATGCATTACTTTATAACTGTATACGTCCGTCTCTAGTAGAATTAGAATAGAGTGTCTGGGAATCGTTTTCCAACCCCCGACATCGGGAGCTGTGCCCACTTACAATACCCACTAATGCTTTGCATACAGCAGTGGTTTCTTGCCTCATATTTGGTGTGAGATGGTGGGTCGTTTGGTATAATTACACTACGGGATAATGAATGCAGTAATTATTTGAAAACAACAAGATGAACCGGCCAAGTGTGAAGGCAAGGAGACGAAATGTGCTACCATGAAAGTTTTACCTCAGCTTGAAGAGGCCATGACCATAACAAGCAGCTCAGTATTCTAGAACACATAGCTAAATGGTAAGTGTTCATCCAGGATTGCGTGGCCCACCCCCAGGTTGGTCAACCCCAGAAAACACACCAAAAGACGGGGGCCTGGAGAGGGAGGATACACTTGCTGTGCCCCACAGGTCCCCCACATGGAAGAAGGGTTGATGGATGCATTGAAGAGAATGGAGGGAATGCCATTTGCAGCCAAAAAAGAAGGGTGACATTGTGTATTATGTACTCTCTTGAATTCACCACTCTTCCCCGCAGCCAGTTTGTGGCGGACCCGACTTGTATTACCGAGATCCACAAGACAAGACAAGAAGAACTTGAGAATCGTCCAAGACGTATTCATTAGTATGTAAACTTCCTCCACCCTCACCACTCTCACAAAAAGTTCATAAGGTCTCTTTCTCTCTCTCCTTCAATCGCTAGATTTTCTAAGTGGAACTACTCCCCTCCTTCTCCTTCTCCTTCTCCTTCTTCTCATCACCAAACGACAACTCCCACGATGGCCCCTCAAGCATCATCACTTCTCCAAGAAAACTGTGACATCCTCGTCATCGGCGGAGGCAACGCCGGCTTCAGCGCCGCCACCTCGGCCGCCGAAACCCTCCTTACCCAGCAACGCAACAACAACACCACCACCACCACCACCAACCCCCGTGTCCTCCTCATCGACAAGTGCCCCGAGTCATGGGCGGGAGGCAACAGCTACTTCACAGCAGGTGCCATGCGCTGCGTGCACGCTGGTCTCTCAGACGTGCTCCCCCTCGTCAATAACGTCGACGCCGAGCTGGCCACGCGCATCGACCTGGCTCCCTACACACCTGCCGACTTCCTCGGTGACCTGCGTCGCCTGACAGATGGGCGGTACAACCGCGCCCTGGGCCGGAGGCTGGTCGACGACAGCCGTGAGACGGTGGGCTGGCTTGCGGCGCATGGTGTGCGCTTTCAGCTGAGTTTTAACCGCCAGGCGTACCAGATCGGCGACAGGTTCAAGTTCTGGGGTGGCATGTGTCTCAAGACGGAGGACGGCGGGAAGGGTCTTATTGAGGACCACAAGAGGGCTGCTGCTAAAGTGGGCGTCACTGTGGTGTACGAGACGGCCGCCAAGAGGATCATGACGGATCCTGCGACGGGAAAGTTTGAGGCGCTGGAGGTGGTCCGCCCCGACGGCACGACGACGTCCATCAGGGCGAAGGCTGTGATCCTCGCGGCAGGCGGGTTCGAGTCGAATCCTCGCATGCGCGCACAGTATCTGGGCCACGGCTGGGACCTGGGTCACGTCCGCGGCACCCCGTACAACACAGGTGAGGTTCTCGAGATGGCGATCCGGGACCTGGGCGCCAAGCAGGCCGGCCACTGGAGCGGGTGCCACAGTGTCGCCTGGGATGCCGACAGCCCTGCCGACACGGGCAGCCGCGAGACCTCCAACGAGTTCACCAAGAGCGGATATCCCCTAGGCATCACGCTCAACAGGATCGGCGAGAGGTTCTTTGACGAAGGGTCTGACATTCGCAACTATACTTATGCTAAGTTCGGCAAGGCGATCCTGGGCCAGCCTGGGGGTGTGGCCTTTCAGGTGTGGGACGGGCAGGGTATCCCTTGGCTGCGGAGCGAGGAGTATCGGGACGAGGTGGTGCGTAAGATTTATGGGGACACCACTGAGGAGCTGGCCGCCAAGTTGGAGGAAAGTGAGGGTTTGGAGAGCGCGCAGAGGTTTGTCAACACGATCAAGGAGTATAACGAGGCCGTGTTGAGCCACAGACAGGAGAACCAAGGGTTGAGGTGGGATCCTTCGGTGAAGGATGGACTTTCCACGCAGTCGTCCACGAAATCACTACGTATACCCAAGTCCAACTGGGCACTGCCACTGACGCAGGGTCCCTTTATGGCAATCAAGGTCTGCTGCGGCGTGACCTTTACCTTTGGCGGTCTGGCCGTTGATCCTGAAACGTCAGCCGTAATATCAAGCGCGACGGGGTCAGCCATACCAGGTGTCTTTTGTTGCGGCGAGATGTTAGGAGGGCTATTCTATGAGAATTATCCTGGGGGCAGTGGTTTGACCTCTGGGGCTACTTTTGGCAGGAGAGCTGGCATCCAAGCTGCTTCTCTGGTCAGGGCATGACTGACTTATGTGTAATCACTGATCACTGATCAGTGATCTGTGTACTTGGACAATTGCATTCACGACAGCTGCAGACGGTTAATTATTACTATACATCTATTGGATCCTGATTATGATTCGAATATCTGACTCAATTCATGTGCTGACTTACACACCCTGAAGAGACGCTCACTCCCTCGGATGCCTCACCAACAGCTTTGCACAAATAGATACTTACATAAACGTACACTGCACACGCAACTGGAATGTCACATCGTCGCACACACAGGACAAGCATAAATGAAAACGCAAACCGTCTCGAACCAGTAGATTCGTATTATGTAAGACATCCCGGAGCCGCAGAATACCACATAATTTCATTTAGCTGCTGTTGCGTCCAACGCTGACGACTACGGCCTGCAGCTCTCCCTGTTCCCTCTTCTCGTCTACCTATAAAATCAATCCACAACCCCGCTGCCACAAGGACTTTTTGCGAGATTACATTCCGCGCTCTTGGCCCTCTTTTTGTCCGTTTCCCTCTTCATTCTCCTGTCCCAAACCTTTGAAAAAACAAAATACCATGTCTCTTGTAAGACCATCACTCGCTGGGAACCTACTTGCGTGACCAACTCTCTTTTTCTTTTGTACGACTGACCTCAAGTGCCAGGACAAACGACACACCACAACCTTGTCAAAGGTGCAAACGAGTCTAGGAATGGCCGCTGGTGGCGGTTTTTATCTCCCACCCGAGATCACAGAGCAGATCTGCGACTACCTCAAGGTCGACCAACGATGGCACGATGAGCCCATTAGCCACTCCACACGGTACAACTGCCGAGCCCTCCGCGACCTCTGCCTGACCTGCACCTGGTTCCGCTCCATGGCCACCCCGCGCCTTTACGAGTTCATCATCTTCAGGCAGCCCCTGAACAAATCACGGAGGGGCGAGGACCTCCTCTTGTTCCTGCGAACCATGCTCGAGGCACCCTATCTTCGCCCCTTGGTCAAGAAGATGGCATGTCTGATCAACCTGCGCTCCTTTCGCCCTGTGCACTACCCAGAGACCCACCACATCGTCAATATCCTCCAGCACTATAGCTTTCAGGACGTCCTCAGCTTCTCAGAGACTAACCCAGATACACGCCGCCTCCTCGCCATGGCCGGTTTAGGTTGTCGTCGCGATGGCGTGTGCAGCTGGGATCTGATGAGACCAACAGCAGACTCTGACTGGAACGCCCCGAGGCTGCGAACAGGTGCCGTCCCTGTCGTGCACCTGACCGAGAGGCTTCTCCCTGTCGTCATGTGCCTCGTCCCAGCCCTATCCTCCATCACCTTCCGAGCACTAGTCGAAGAGGACAA
Source organism: Cryphonectria carpinicola (assembly GCA_014849955.1). Classification (NCBI taxonomy): domain Eukaryota; kingdom Fungi; phylum Ascomycota; class Sordariomycetes; order Diaporthales; family Cryphonectriaceae; genus Cryphonectria; species Cryphonectria carpinicola. The sequence continues at coordinate 27,703 of JACWRQ010000373.1, read as the reverse complement.
GACACCATTCTACCGCCACATGAACAGCATCATCGACCAAGTTCTGGATGACCAACTCCTCGCTCGCACAGCCCTTCATAATGTCATTTCAGCACAGATCATTTACACAGACCTCTACTCCCCCCACTGCTACCTCAAGAGCTCCAACGCAGTCTGGCACGTCGACCTCGAGCTCCTCGCCATCGCCTGTCCCAGCCTGCTCCGCCTGCAAAACCTGAAAAGGATAGGCATCTGGGATGGCCATGAAAGGCCAGCAGGTTTACTTAGGCCGACGGCGATCGAAGTAACCCCAGAAACCGTCGACCTCGCCGTCCGCGTGCCTCTCGATTCTAATATCCTCCGCGAAGTGTGCAGGATGTCCTGGATCACAACCCTCAAAATACAGGGCTTCCAGGACGCGCAGAGGGCGTTCAACTGTACCGAGATCAGCAGGCTTCTGGTCAGGTACATGCCAAATCTGGAGCGTCTTGACTTCCGCACCATGCAGGAGTGGCCTACTGCCCTTGTGCAGGGGCGGCTGGAAGGTCTGGAGAGGCTGACCAAGCTCAAGAGCCTCGAGACCGAAGCACAGCTCCTCACTGGTGGCAACCAGGACGAGCTCCCGCAGGGGTACGGGATCCAAAACATCCTTCCCACGAGTCTGGCGTATGTTAAAATATTCGACTGCTGGGAGACGGGCTATATGAACTACGGATTCCTCTGCCGCGAGCTGTATAGTCTTTCCTTGGACTGCAGGTCTCGTCTTGAGAACCTGCGCACAGTCACGTATGTCCCGGACAGGCTGCCGCGATACTACGAGGACGAGGCAAATGGGGTGATAAATTTGGTCACGGATGCGTTTTCCAATGTTGGGGTTGTGTTTACGGTGCGGAAACGGGGGTATAGGCTGATCAAGGATAGGCTGCACTGGTCAGGAAGCCACTCACGGCACAACAAGGCTCTGAGAGATCCTTCGCCTTCTCCTTTCTGTGGCGTCTATGAGGAAGAATGATCATACCTGAAAGCGCCTGCTGCAAGAGCACAGAAGATTTGGTAACCGTTTCTTTCACTCTGGATCAGTTATCTGTTAGTACTTTGACCAGGAGTCTAGATTGGCTTTAGTTTGGCCGCAAATTAATCAATAATAGTAAAACATAAGGCAGAATGAGAAAAACATGGTTTGAAGGCATATACATGTGACCATAACCAATAATAATACCTATCCTTCTGCAACTAAAGGAGACACAGCCTCAATGCAGGAACCCGTATTCTAGTTTGTGAATAAGGCATGTTCTAATGGGAGAGGATGTGTTGTGAACAATATGAAAGGAACAATAATTAGGGCCTAATTAGCCGAGAATCCAAACCCAACAGAAGTCCAGATACATTCACCACTTGAAAGTCTTTGTTGAAAGCTGCTGCCTTCAAAGCAAGGACACAATATAACAGTTCCAACAATCTTTTCACAAATCCACTGCTTGAACATTTGACATTTCCTCCGTGTCGAGGTCCCTTGATAGTGTTCACACAGCGTCCGTTGAAGCAGCATGATTAAGGATGTTCAAGCCACTACTATACCATTGCATTCTTTCTGGACTTCTGGGAGCCTCTAAAATTCTCAGTGAAGCCAAAGATGACCGTTATGACCCGAAAAAGCGACCTACTGAATCAGCACCTGGCGAAAAGCCGCAGGAAGCCATGTCTTCGACGAGCATCGCTATCACGCGGAGCACGCAACCCTTCCCTCGTCATGAAGTTTTGAAGGACTACATCACCGCAGAACAGGCTGACGACAATGGACGTGATAATCCTTCTGTCGTAAACTTAATCGGCACATCCTACATCGCACACGTTACTGTGGGCACACAAACCGTCCCCCTCCTTGTCGACACCGGGTCCTCCGACCTCTGGGTTGCACCAAGCAGCTTTAAATGCCTGGACAAGAGTGGAAAGGAAACGGACAAATCCGCCTGTGGCTTTGCCGCTTTCTACGAGGGCACCTTCGCTGATGGCACCGTACCGGACGAGTATTTTTCCATCATCTACGGTAACGGGCAGTACCTCTACGGCCCGTACGGATTTGAGTCGATCTCCTTGGGCGGTGTTACGGTATCCAAACAGCGGATTGCACTGCCCTCGGAGGGCTACTTTCATGTCTCCACGGGAGATTTTGCTGGTCTCCTGGGGCTGGCCTATCCAGCCATGGTTCCGGCGAGAAAGGGGCGAGATCCGAAACCTGCGCTGAACAACAGTGACGAGTTTTCTGCGCACGACACATGGTTCTTCAATGCTATCAAGCAGAAATTGACGGAGCCCATGTTCAGTATGGCTCTGGACATTGATGGTGGTGGTCTTCTCAGCATTGGTGAAATTGTGAATGTTCCTGTCGTGGGGGATTTCACGTCCGCTCCAATACTGATGGTATTTTCCCCCGTTGGATTAAAAGTCCTGTTCTTTGAGCGACGAATATGCTAATGACGTACAGATGAATCTCGTCAACGAAACCCGAGCTGCAACAAACTTCACCTACTACACGATCATAGCCGACGACTATACCATCGACGGTAATCCCCTTTCCATACTCTCAGCAGAGGACAACGACGTACCAGCCAGCAAAGGCTTTCCAGTGGTCGTGGACAGCGGCTGGTCAGCAAACGTCCTGCCCCCATCCCTGGTAATGCGCTTCTACGACACATTCGCAGATCCTCCCAAGCCCGTGGACATTGGCGGCGGTAATATTATGTTTACGGCGCCGTGTGACGCTACCGTGCCAGGATTTGGCGTGCAGATAGGTACAGAAATCTTCGAGATGGCACCAGAGACAATCCTCGTCTCGAGGCTGAATACTACCTTGAACGGCACCATGGTGTGCGGGCTAGGTGTGCAGCCTGGCGTGGAGTTTGCGGGAGTGCTGGGGGATACGTTCTTGAGCAATGTGGTCGCTGTTTTTGATGTAGGTGCTTCGGAGATGCGGTTTGGCCAGCGTGACTTAGGTGATTCGGTGCATGCCGATGAAGCCAGTGGTCAAGACAGCATTGAGAGCAAAGATGAACTGTGACGAAGAAGAGGTGGTGAACCGTTGCTCAGCCACGATGATGAGCATTAGTTCTAAGTGACACTGTCGATTATGACACATGGACACAGAAACACAACTCTTTTTAGCATGGAGCTATTTTATTTAGCATTATTACGTGATAGAACATTGAAAGAATGTCTCATCACTCATAATACCGGTATCCTATCAGTTTCCAAAATAATCAAAACGTGTAAATCGGACAACCTTTTCAAGAACGGCACAAAGTTCCTTTCTCTTCACGACCCTAGCAGGACACCAATGTCAAGATCAATGCCCCAACTATCCTGAACAGTCCAGTCATATCCACCAGAATATTCAGGAGACCAAGTACAGTCGTCACCGTCATACTGCTCCGCAAACAATCCACAGTATGTACCCCACGCCACACCATCTCGCACAACCAGCGCCGCATTCAGGAACGTCGCCGTAACGTTAACTTGGGCGGCAAGGTTGACCTCGCTCTGGGCCACGGCCAGATCAATACAGGCGTCCACATCAAAAACACCAGAGAAGAAGCCCTCCTTAATGAGCGTCTCCGGGTGGACGTGCGTCTTTCCCCAGCAGCTGTGCGGCTGGCTGCTTCCAGAAGGCAGACACGGCTCGGACCCACCGTCACTCGTTTCTGTGCTGTCTGTGGTTGCATTCCTCACCATGTAGCCGTTCGAGGCGGTGATGACCACCTCGAACTCGTCGCGGTACTGCCCGGCGTTGGTTGCTGCGGTGGCGTACACGCCGCCTGCGAAGATGCTGCACTTAAAATTGTACGTCGACGCGGGGATGGAGCAGGAGCACTGGTCTGGGTTCCAGCCAGGGTCGCGTTCGATGTAAATGTTGAAGCCGGTGCAGAGGTCAGTTTCGTCGCAGAAGGCAGCACATGTCTTGGTGTCGTAGCTGCTCAGGGTTTCGTAGCCGAGGTAGGTGTTGCCCACCACTGCTGCATCGAGATCAGTGAATGTCGAGACGTAGCCTGAGGGTGTGGCGGCGTTTGAGGCGAGGGATTGGTAGGCTTTGTCTGCCAGGAATGCGGCCACTGTATCGGCTGTTGGGCTAGGAGCAGCGCCTAAAATCACAGTTAGGTCTCTCTTTCAGATGTAAACAACTTGAGTCGCGGAATCACTATACGACATACCAGCCAGCTGAGAAGCACAAGGATCAAGGGGGTTGATGAATCCACAATACGTTCCGACCTCAATGGCCGTCGGGCAGGCTGAGGTGCTCGTGTACGAGTTGGTATTAGTCCAACTGACAGGAGTGCAGGTTGTCGGAACTGAGACGTAGGTAGTAGTGGTGATGGGTGCTGTGGTAGTAGTGTGTACAGTGCTCGTCTTGGTCCTGCAGCTGCCATATGAGGAGGACGTTGTCTTCCGCGTGGTAGTCGTTTTCCCCTTGCTTGTCGTGGTAGGCGTGTGGCCATCTACAGACTGCACGATGGTGCTGGTAGGGAGGGGCGTAGCGAGCCCAGTGACCACAGAAGAGACCGCGGCCGAAAGAGTACCAGCATCAACACTGATGACCTCGGAAGAATTCCCGATTACAGGAGCAGAATTAGGTGTTGCGGCTGCTGTGGCAGTCCCGACAAGGGAATAGAAGGCAGCCGGGTCAGTTGCAGAGCTGGCTGCCACGTCTGTAGGCGTTGGGGCGCCTACCGCGAGCACGGCCATGGCCAGGAACAAAACACATCTCATCTTGAATGGTTGACAGAAAATTGAGATTGTATGAGGAAGATCGATTAATATACACCAGTTGTTATTGTCAAGAGAAGTAGAATGTGTGGTCGGATCTCTCGATATTAGACCAAGGACGACAGAGTCTGATATTTATACATCTAAGGTCATGAGAGTTTCTGTTTTAACACAATAATTTTCACAATAGTTTGACATGCCACATCATGCCACTTCCTTCAGCACTTCACCTATCTGAGCAAATTCGAAGCTACGTGGCTTCGGAACAGCTACGCATCTTGCTTGGCATCATCGTTTATTTTATTTACATTTCCCATCTCGGTCACATCACTATGCCTACTTGGACCATCATTGCCACCTCTCATGGCTGAAATCGAACAACTTCTTCTCAGCGCTTGCTAAATGTAACATGCGTCCTTCGAACGTGCAGCGATGTATTGATTATGTCTGCTGCAAGTCTGACATGGTCAAGGAGATGAACACGAGAAATCTTCCGACTGTGCATACAAGTCTTTCCCCTTTCGAGCTCGCCTACCGCCCGGGATCCCACACGAAGAAGGTATTGCAACGTGCTGTCTGCTTAATCCGGAATTCCGCGGCACGTCTCACGGCCAATTCTCGAGTATCCATCGCGATTTCAGAGTAGTGTCATATCCTCCATGCAGACGCTTCAGCTGGGTTCCAAATTGAGGCGTAGATTGCACGAGGCGATGGTTTGACCTGCATAACCTTTCGTTGACTTTGCGCGAATTATGGACGGGAGTCTCCGTGTTCTGTTCTGGCCAGGCTGCTGCAATGACAGTATGGACTGCAGTAGGGTAGTATCAACCGCCATGAATGGGAAGGGCTTGAATAAGCACATGCCAGGTGGTCAAGTTGACTAGTCTCCTTCGAGATTTCCAGTCGAGCAAATGTATTACATGCATATCTGTTGGTAAATAGAGCCAAACTGGTTCTCTCGCTAATTACAAGTTGCAATCTCATTTAAGTCAACAAGCCTCCTTTTTCAATAGCTGCCAAATATTGAGTCGTGGCTTTCCCGGCCTCAATGACCAACTTCGACGGACGGTATCAACAATCTTCGTCAGCCAAGACTATTACTTTCCATTATGGTCATCATCTTCCACATCGTATTTGTGCACTTGTTAAGATGGTCAGTTCATTTGCTGCCTGGAGAGCGAAATAGTTAAGACTGAGTATTTAATCAAGGCTTGAACGAAAGAACAATCTTGGGTACGTGTGGTGGCTCAACACACGATATTCACAAAATTATTGTACATCTGGTGGCCTTGTAATCATGAAGCTTCGTCGTCTGCTAGGCAGTGTAGGCTTAATTCACAAGGTGATACGCCTTGAGTTAGTTATAGTTGTCCTTTACGCTACACAATATGGATGCGTAGACTAGAGCAGGTCAATAATGAAGCTTAACTCCGTGTTGTCCGGCAAACGCTATTTGTCATACGTCATTTGTCAGCTCTGGAACGATTCGCACATTTTATGCGGAGTTTGCATATCTTTACTATATCAGATCAAAATAGTACCTACTATTTCGATATTTCCTGATCAAATATTGTGATCCATTGAAAAGTCAACGTGAGGAATCAAAGTCTTGCTTGCTTCTATCAACATGGCCAGCATTGTAGCGAAGACTGTCGTGGCTACCGGTGCCTCCTCCGGCCTGGCAGGTTTTCCCTCACCATCCCAGACCCATCGTACAAGAACCTCGCTAACAACATCTCAGGGCTTTGAGCTTGTCAAGCAGCTCCTTGCGCAGACTAACCCCTACAGATTCATTCTTGGAGCGAGAGACACTGAAGGGACCAAGAAGGCCTACGATGAGTTGAAGTTCGACAGTGCAAAGCACAGCCTCACCGTCCTGCCGCTGGAGCTGTCTAGCTTGGAAAACGTCAAGTCATTTGCCCAGGTGACATTGGAGAAGCTGGGAAAAGACAAGCTCGACTATCTATTGCTGAACGCCGCCATCAACAAGCCTGCTGTTGGACCTGGTCCTCATGGTTCCAAGTGGTGTGAGGCATATGTTGTCAATCATCTGTGTTCGTCTGTTCCGATTCCAGGGGTTTCTTCATGTGAACTCCTTCTGACCGAACGATATCAGCTCAACATTATTTGACGCATCTACTGCGAGAGAAACTCGTCGAATCCAGATCCCGTGTGGTCGTTGTATCCTCAGGGGCTATACGCCGCGTGACAGATCCTTGTGAGTTGCATGCATCGATGGCTCCTCGTCAAAGGCTGCAACTCTATTATTAATTCGCGACACTCAGCCGTACTCGACAAGCACCTACTTGCCGATTCAGGGGAAGATGGCATGAGTATCTATCCCGAGACCAAGTTTGTCCAGCTGCTCGGAGCACACTGGTGGCGCCGTCAGCTTCAAGGCCAGTGTGACGTCGTGGCTGTGTCCCCTGGGCTTATCCCCGGCACTGGCCTCGGGCGCCACAGCAACGTGAACATGTCTATGGCAATGCCTGACGCGAAGCCTATTCCTACAGGTGAGTGTTGGGATTGCTGCTCTCCTTGCCCGCGGCGACTTGGCCGTCTACAAGGTTCCCTACTTAGTTTGAACAAGCATATTAACGATTCACAGGCGCTCAAAGCATCTTTCAAGCGTTCACGCGGAGCGACTTCCCGTTGGATCCGGACCAGATCTTTCTTACCTCTTGGGGCGAATGGTGGTCCAAGGATGTCATTGAGAAATCACTCGATAAGCAACTGCAGAACAAGTGGTCCCCCAGCAGGGAGAAGATCGAGACTGAAGAAGGTATCTCGTCTTGATGAGCGAGGATAGAAGGATACCTGATTGTCATGCTAGAGTTTAAATAGACATAAGGCGTGCGCCAAACATCAGTAGCTTTCAACGTGAAGTGGATTTCGTGTTGCACCTGTAGGTCCAGGCCTCTCACCGAAGACTGATCAATGTTCATTAAATCATGAGTTATGGGAAGATAGTGGAAGAGGATACAACAACACATACAAGTAGGTACATGAGAGAGAGCTGGAGGGAGAAATAAAAAGATCAAAAAAAAAAAAGAAGGGAAATGAGTCCGCAGCTTTCAAGTAGGAGGATGAGAGAGCATTGAAATAGTCACGTGAGAACGCCCCTCCCCTCCAATATGCACCTTAAAATTGACCGCGGATAGCCTATTGCTACAATCAGGCGAAGGTCGGAACAAGGCGCTTACAAGTGGCCCGAAGCAAACGGTTGACTTCCAACCATTTCCTGGTGCTAAAAATTGATAGGTTTCCCAAATATTGACCAAATGCAAAGTGCATGCAGTCACTGTAGTAGCAAGAAAAAAGAATAATACATGAATAAACTAGTGAATCATGCGACAGGCTCTTGCAGGGCGAAGCTGCATCTGTGCCGCCCTAAGTGTGCTTGCTGCATGGCCCATTGTTTTAACAGGGCGCATCTTGTGCCCAACGCCCGCCTGATTTGTGAACATGTGCACGCCTCCCAAGTGGGACAATCTTAGAAGTCATGAGGCTTTGAAAAGTCAATCATCTTTGCCTAGAGGATTATGCATGCTATATAATAGTTTATTGATCCTGCCACTTGCACCATTGTTCGTACTGTCAAAGGCTTTCATATTTCCTTTTCTTTCCTTTTCCTTCCTTCTTCTTTTCTTTTCTTTCTCGCTCCTCCACATTCCTTTTAGTTCTGGCCAACAACCGCCGTTGTCTTTTGATTGCGATTCACAGCACCACCCGCCTGTTTGCTACTTATTGGGTACTCGCGTATAAAATGGAGGCTCAATTCGCAGGCCTCTCTCAATTTTCAAGATGGCGAAACACAAATACCACGGCAAGACACCCTCAAATTTCGGCTCCACCGCACGGACAACCATTCAAGCGCAATCTCTGGATTCTACCGCTTCAACAACTTCCTCAGATTTCGGTTCGCCTGGTCGCGAAACCTCATCCGCACTTACTAGATCTCCGGGCGACGATACTTCGGGACCGCCGGCGAGCTCTCTGAGTCTGTTACGCCGGGCCTTGCGATTGCCTTCCAGAGCCACTACACGTTCAGTAGTGAGGCAACCAGCTTTACCAGGATCAAACATTACAACCAACGATCGGCAAAATCGTCCACACGTCGTCACCTCAGTCAGCAGCTCTTCCTCTACTAGACACGCCAGCGCGGCAGCACATCAACAGAGCCCGGCTCGGAAGGACGCAAGAAGAACCATGGGCTCCGAATTATTGAATGGTGGAGTTTGCACGACAAGTCAGGTGCAGACATGGCCTAATACCGATGATCAGAGGACAGGGGATCGACAGCAACAGCTCTATGCGGAACTCATTTACAGATCGCTTCTGGCCAGGGGATATACAAGACTGGACAGCTACGCAGACCTCGAACAACTCGAAAAGTATGAAGGGCAGAAACTCGGGCTTTTGGGCAATAGCATCAAACAGCGCCTCCTGAGAATGCTTCAGGAAGAGATGGGACCGATCACGGAGGTTGGTGTCTTATTTCGTGAGCAGTATCCGCATCTGGCTCCTGCCATGAAGATCGACGGCCTCTGTCTTGGGAGCATGGCCAATTGTGTCAGTCTCGAGTCCCTTCGCAACAGCCTTCAGAGAACACACGACAAGGACTTTGCCATTCTCACAATTCATCCTGATGACTGGGTTGCCGGCCAGGAGGCGGTGGAACCAGATGCAAGCTGGATGAATCATGGGAAGCTGGCATGGAAATCGATACCGATCACAGCTCTCGAGGACAGGGAGCACGGGCTCAAGGAAGCATTGGTAGCCCTCCCACACAACGCTTCTTGCATAAGATCACCCTCGCTTGTCAACGGTGTCCTATCGCCGGTGGTAGACCACTACCTGATAGAACTAGAGGATTCGACTACAGCCCCTCTGCTAAAGTTCTTTCCTAACGCGTGTCAATTTCTAGCCACGCATCTAGCTGCTCCAAGACGCAAGACCATGGCGCACTGCAAGGCTGGTAAATCCCGTGGGCCCGCTTTCACACTCGCCTTCATGATTTATAGATACTACCACGCCATTGTCGAGAACAACCCCCGGCACCCATCACTTACACCCTCGCAAAAGGCAAAGGTTGTCGAGCACTTAGACGGTGTGATCAACAACTTTATGAGATTCCTCATGGAGGTCCGCCCCTGTATCAGTGCGGACAACAAGTTCAGGACGCAGTTGCGCCTTTGGGCCTGGCAGCTCGTGCACAAGACCAGACCTGAGATAAAGCCCGAGAGGCCGAGACTTGGCGGCGGAGATATGAGGGATGCGGCTATCATAGAGTTGTACATCCGAGAGCAGAGGCCGTTTCCGAACTTGGTCGACCACTGGCTCAAGAGGCGGATTTTGGGCGAGACGAGATGGCGGGCTGCGGAGATGGAGAAAGCTCGCATGGAGGGTACCGCCAAGGGGCAAGACCCAAAGATCAGAATGGAAGAGTACATCTCTTACTGGGGGAGAGTGATGCAAATAGAGGCAGAGGAATAAGTTCTTCTAGGGCTCATTTAGGCTTGATTTTTTCCCACTGGGCTTGCTTCTCGTCAAACTTGCCCTTTTATAGACCTCACTAGCATTTTTAGATATCCTTTGTTGTCATTATTATTATCATTAATTTACCTCTCGCTTTATGGACTGTTGCCTGTCAAACCTGATCAATTTTTCTTCAACAGCTTTTATTCATTTGTTGCTCAGATGTTTAAAGCGATGAGTGACTGATTCAACGTGTCGCTTCTGAAATGTGAGGCCCACAACATCAGGGTTAGGGTGCCGTAAGCATCCCTTCCGGTGGGGTCGCCACTGGCACAAGCTCGTAATGTCTCCCTCTCTTCACTCTCTCTGCTCGACTCGTTCTTCAACTCAACCACGACGACAATGACATCCACATCCACAACTCTTGTCTGAGAAGCACCAGGTCTACTACTCCCTCTTATCATTTCTAGATGACAATAGCCTCGTAATACCCCAGATAATAGCCTTGAATCCTTAAACCTCCCTCATGGCTTCCTCTCTCCCGGGCGCGGGAGAAGAAGAAGCGTCATCTTCAATGGAGGCGCAGTCAGCATACAACGACCTCAAGCGCCTCATACCATCGCTGGCCGCTGAACTCGAACTCTTACGAACGTCCCTACGGGAACACAGCCTCTGGCTGCTTCGATATGGCCATGGCACCAGCGTACCGGGCAACACGCCTGGCGGGCGAGGGGGCGGCGCTCCAGGTCCACAATCACAAGGCCCAGGACGTAACATGGTGACGACTGCCAGCCAAGATGAGCCTGGCGCAGCAGCCTCTCACGACCAAAGTCCAACGACAGGACCTGCTTCACAAGCCCCAACATCATCATCATCATCATCATCCTCACCACCAGGCGCTGCTTCGTCACAGCCGCCGCCCTCCTCAGCCCCGTCCGAGCCGCCGCCCGCCTTTTCCGAGTCTGAACCCCCGGCCTACTCCGCCTCCGACGTCCCGCCGTACACAGGCGGCTTCAGCACCGTCTCGGCCTCCACGCGCGAGGAGGTCCAGGCCCGGCGCGACCAGCTGACCGAGTGGCTGCGCGAGGGCGAGGATGTCCTGCGGGAGTACAGCGCCCGGTACGCGCAGCTGGCCGAGGAGCTCGGGCTGCCGCAGGAAGACCTGCTGGGGACGTGGCATGAGGCTCACCCAGACAATGCGCTCCCTGGGTATCAGCAGATCGAGAGGAACGAGGAGCTCATGGTTGGTGGGGTCGGAGAGGTGCCGCCGCCCTACCTTGGTGGGAGGCCACAGGGGATTGGGGCCAGAGGAAGAAGTCAAGAGCCTGCTGCTGCGGGCTCATCATCCAAGGCCGCGGAATGATTACTATTTAGCCGGGCCAATGAGGTACCCATCGATCTGTGCAGGGCGCGCGCATCGAGACTGCATGGGATGTGACTGACCATCCAAGTCGTTAACTTTCGAATACTTAGACCATTTTCATTTCTCAACACTGTGCACTTAGGAGGTCAATGTCTGTTCTGCCCTGCATTGCTACGACGGCGGGCAGCTGACAAAGTGGATGCACTTCGTAGGGCGGCGACTTCGCTGCGAAGGCTTGCAAGATGATGCGGCGCAGATGTTGTCTGCATCTGGCTTGGTCATTCTCACCCCTGTTCATCTTGTCCGTGAACGCTGTATGATGCTCATGCCCAGGGGTTTCCTTTTGGTTTTCTCTCTCTCTCTCTCTTTTTTTAAATTTTTTTTTTAATAACGCCACCCCCCCCCCTCCAACCCGCTAAGTACGCAATGCACATCTCGCGCAACCCAGCTTCAGACTTTGACATTCACATAACCAGCAAGATTTTACATGCAAAGGTCATAGAATCTAGCGGCTGAGGTCGACATGCAAACTATTAAACCTCGTCTCGGTCCCACGTGTTTGGGAACATGCGGCTCTACCCGCTCCAACTCCCTTTAATCTCCCACCGCGCGTCCTCCGACGATGCCCTCATTCCCGCCAATGGCGACAACATCCTCGGCTCCTGCACGCCAAAAACGGATGGCAGGGGTCTGTCCTGGCTCGGTTGGCTTGCCGAGGGATGCCCACATCGTCACTCTCGATGAAACATGACCTCTCACTTGATCGATCCCCTTTTTTCTTCTCTCTCACTCTCTCTCAGATCGGGTGGATTTGTTTCGTTTCTTTTCTTTCTTTTTGGTCCATGTTCTGTTCTGTTTCTTCACTTTGTTCATTCATTTCATAGCGCAGCAGTGTCTGTCGACGTTCCTTGCCCTCCATTCTCTGCAGGTTTCTTGTTTTACGAGCCGGCCGGTCCCTCATTCGTTTCGATTCTATACATTCAAGAATTCGTTCAGTCATTTCCCAGAAAGACAGTATGTTTGCTCCGAAGCAGCTCCTGGCCCTAGTGGCGGCTCTCTCCTCCGTCAACGCTGCCTGTGTCCGGAAGAGTCAGAGTTCGAGCGTTGAAGTCCCAGTGTCTTCGTCCATTGCCGTCGCCTCCTCTACTCTCGCAGTTCTCACCAGCTCCTTGGCCGAGCCGACTTCGACAGTTGTCGCCTCGTCCATCGCAGCAGTGGCCAGTACTTCGGCAGCACAGGAGGTCGCCACCTCTTCGAGCTCAGTCCAGGAGGTTGCCACCTCGGCTACCTCTGTCCAGGCCGCGGTCACTTCGTCGAGCTCAGCTCAGGCATACACGACGACGACTCCGACGACCGTTGCTGCTGCTGCTGCCGCCGCATCGGCTACAGGCTCGGCTACCACCAGCACTGCATCTTCATCCGCCTCCAGTGGAGATACCAAGTACCTGGTTGTATTGTGAGTGTCTGAACTGACAACTCATCCGTCAGCCTGCAAATGTGCTCATATTTTCACCAGCGGTGATTCTTACTCGTCGACTGGCTTCTACATTGAGGGCGACAAGCCCTCGGCTTCGGATCCGTTCGGCAGTCCCGCCTTGCCAGGTGACACGACCACCGGCGGTCTCAACGTGAGTGACTGGAAAACACGAGCGGTTTCAGTTAACAAAACACTGACTGACTTCTCTAGTGGGTGGGCTACGTGACAAGCGTGTACAACACCTCGACGATTCTGACCTACGACTGGGCTTACTACGGCGCCGATGTGTCCAACGCCATCATCAACACCGGAGTTACCACAGACGTCATCGCCCAGGTCGGAGACTTTGAGGACAACCTGGTGCCCGCTCCCTCGTATGCCGAGTGGACTGCCGACGACCTGCTCGTGGCTGTCTGGATCGGCATCAACGACATTGGCGAGTGCTTCTGGGAGGTGGAGGAGTACGAGACGTGTCCCATCGACGAGGTCATGACGGAGTACTTCACCCTCATGCAGAACCTGTACGATGACGGCGTCAGGAACTTTGTGCTAAACATGGTGCCTCGTAAGTTCAAATCTTCCACATATCCACCCACGCCCCCCCCCCCTCTCTCCACCCAACCCCTTGGCCGTCATGATACAGAGTCGACTAACCGGACGAATGTCCTTGCCGCCCTACAGCCTTCTACAAAGCCCCCGCCTTCGACTCGGAGACGGACCTATCAGGCCTCATCGCCAACCTCGAATCGTACAACTCTCTACTCGTGAGCAACATGGAGGAGTTCAAGACCAACAACTCGGACATCACCCTCGGCCAAGTCTTCAACACGACCTCGTACTTCTGGGAAGTTCTCGACGACCCTACCTCGTACGGCCTCGACAGCGACATCACCTGTGCGAACTCTGATGGCACCACCTGTGTGTGGTATGACAACTACCACCCTGGCCAGGCTATCCACAAGCTTGTTGCGGAGGGCTTCGTCGATGCCCTGACTGGGTCTTTCTTCTAAGCGATGGGGTTCTGTGGACGATAGAGGTTTCGTCGGTGTATGATGGGTGAGCGGATTTGCTGTAGCTTGGTCATCGTTCTCTTCATGCTGTACATATATGTTTTCTTCTTGGAGTATATACATCTTGTAGCATTCCTGAATGTACTGTGAAGAGGTCCTAAGTAGGATCCTGAGAAAAATCACAGAACTCAACAGTGTCTCACCAAAACGTTCCACGATATATTACGCCACATGTAGAGTCGGAGCTCTTTCTACGATGTGGTCCATAAGACGCCGACAAAGCGAGACCCTGGGTTTGCTTGGGCCTCACAGAGGCAGATTCTACTATTTGATTCAAGCATGCATCAGTGGTGGCCTTCACACTTCCAGGAACGCCGTATCTGGTCTCAGCACATTATGCTGGTGGGGCCATCATACCGGACTTGGGCTGCAGATTTGCTGTGAGACTCTCGTGGCTCTATCTAGATGCATGTGGGAGTTTTTCCATCCTTCAGCACCTTCTAAAGTTGCAGTCTTGGACCATGAACACAGCGAGAGGCTGATTAATGGAGATGAAAAAGCCAGCCGCAGCACTTGTCTCAGGGGTCCCACGGCGATCTGCAGGCTGCTGTATATCATTAGTCCGCGAGGCCGATTTGGGACGGCTCTGACAATGACCTCATTCATCGGCATAAAATCAACGGCTCATCACGGCTTGGTGGCGTCATTCTTTCAAACCAACAACCTAGCATCAATCCATTGTGAAATCTGGACAGGTATTTATTTCCAGGCTCAGTCTTGATACAACAATCTTAGACACTATTTTCATTCACGTTTTCATCTCTTTTTTTTTCGCCACAAACCTCGCCACCCCATTGAACATTCCACTCGCACAATCTTCATCACAACTTACAGCCACAATGTCTGAGAAGTACAACGTCAAGCCGCACGGGTCGGGTGGTATGTCCGGCCAAACACAAACACCTGCCAACACCAACCTTGGCCATGACAAGCCCAAGGCTTTTGACGCTGACGGCTCTATTGGCAAGCAATTCACCGGTACGTTTAACCATCCACGTGAGCTCGTCTACGGCTCCTCGGTCGAAATGCAGACCTTCAAACGCTACACGCGAATACCATGACTGACACCGATGTGCAGAGGCCGGCGCAATTGGTGGTGTGGCACAGAAGGTGGGGGGGCCGTTCGATAAAGAGGGTGCTATCGGGAATCAGTTTACGACCGAGGGGAGCATTGGTGGGATGGTGCAGGAGAAGCTGGGCGGGCAGACGAAGAAGAGTAATTGAAGCTGTTTGATATTGATACGTAAATAATACTATGGTTCAAGGATATGCTGCGCGACCGTTCTCCTTTTAACAGAAGCTTTTCGTCAGATGCTGATTGGGATCTTCGCGTGGGTATGAAATAGGCGTGCTCGACGCTCATCGTATAGAGGCTCTCTAAGCACATTAAACAGAGCTCAATATTGAAACGCAACAACTTTACGCAAAGTCAACTTGATAAAATTTCGATGAACAGTCAAGGTAGGAATTAGGCACAGGATGGGTATTGATTTCATGCATTCAGCCGCATCGTGTAATGATTACGTCTCATCAACATCAGTTCGGAATTGGAAATAAGTCTTCTAAGATGCAACACAAGACTACTTGCACCGTATTCCAACTAGTCACGGTGTGATGAAGTATATCTCAAATTACTTCCACAGCCCACACCACGATGTCGTTTGATGGAAACAAATCTAAGTATGAGCTAAAAAGTAAGCAGCTCGAGCAACAGGGCGAGTTTTTCACTGAGCGTGTGCGGAGCTTGGAAATTCAAGACAGACACGGTCGAATGGGGGAAGATCAAAGTCTATCATGTATCATGAATCAAGGCTGACATTGCAGGCCAATGTAAGGTGTATAATTAAATATGACGTTGCAATGCAGTTTATGCGTGCCTACATTAGGATGAGGGCGGTCACCTTATACATCACACACGACTGTGAGTAAGAAAAGTGATATTCGTATACTCTTAACACTATTTGTCTGCCACTTCCACAAAAGGCTGTGTCCCGGAACCACATGTCCTTATTTCTGGTGATCGAACTGAGCCCCAACTCCCAACAGGTCATTCTTGACTCGGTCTTCATTGTTCATACCACCAGAAGCAATACTGCAATCTTGGCGAGGGGAAGGGGGAGTTCGTGTCCCGGAGGGGCCACTCTGGGCAGTGATACTTGCGCGGCTGCCATTGAGGGATGCCTGGTTTGCGGCACTAAGGTACGTCAAGTGTCAATTAGATGTGCCAGGCATGAAGAGATGTGACTAGGAACTCTTACTCCTGAGATGCTGAAGCAGGAGCCGGACTAAACATGTAAGGCATGGTTGGTGAGGGAAGAGGGTGATATTGTTGAAAGTTGGCGGGTGAAAGCTTGAAGGCCTATAATGGTCTGCGTGTCTGAGACAGGTCGATGATATGGTCGGAAGAGGTTACAGACAGAAACGCCACAGATCTTTCAGATGAAGGATAGCAGAGATGGGACAGAAAGATGACTATTGCCAGGTAATCGAGAGGTATTGAGAACTGAATGCTGAATCTGGATGTGTTCATAAGGAATCCTCGCTGGGTTGAGTTGATTTAGAACTTAGGCGGACTGGACGACATATTTATATTTCTAAGGTCACAGGAAAAAGAGCCAGGCGTGCGTGCCCGTCTGGCCGAATTCGCGTTGTAACCATGCCTCACCTACACTACAAGTCGAGGGGGCCAGCCCGCCCTGTCATGTGCATGCTGGGCGGAGATCGAACCTCAAGAATCGTTGGTCATTGGATGGTCTCCTTTTGTGAGGTGCTGGAACATATGCCCTAGGAAAATACACGAGCCTGCGTATGGGTCATGAATTGAAAGGACATGTCATTGGACAGTCTCCTTTTGTGAGGTCCCAGTGCAGTCATGCCCCAGGGAAATATGGGTCTGATTCCCAAATCTAAAACATCTCATTGAATAGTCTCCATTTGTGTTGAAACTTGTATGCTATACAAAGGTCAAAAAAGAAAAGAAAAAAAGTGACAACAGTGACTTTGAGTCTCACCGAGATCTCAGGCCGTTCCCTCGGATCCACTTTGGAGCCGGCCATAGGCTGCTCTCTTTTTGTCGTCCAGGGTCTGGGCAACCAAGGTCAAGCCACTTCCGTGTCGTCACCGGGATGTATGGGGGGGTTTGGGGGAGGGGCGGTTGCGGCAGCCTCGGAGTGGTTATTCTCTTTTTGTAAAGCAACCCCATGCCGATGGGAGAACCTGGCTAAGAAAAGGCAACGGCGCTAGACCTGCAGGACTATGTTGCCCTTTGCCAGGTGGTCTGTCAGCGTCTCATTTTGGTTCGCCAAAGTCCCCGTGGTTCGCCTGGGCGCATATTCAAATGCAGCTCTCACCCAGAATAAGCTGTCTCACCTTGACCTTGCTTTCTTCACACAGCCTTATCCTGCGTGCCCATTGATCTCCCCCAAACCCGACTCTGATTCTCTTTTCTGCAGACATCATGGATCTTGTCAACCGCCACCTAGACGTTCCATATCAGCAGCGATGGGAATTGCTGAAATCAGACATTGCCAGGATCTATTTGGAGGAAGGTGCTAGACTCCAGCAGGTCTCACGGCGCATGGAAAATGAGTACAGTTTCAAAGCAGAGTAAGTAATATTGACTTGGCAAGAAATCATGCGCACTCCGCGCGCAGTTGTTCATCAAAGGCGGCCTTTGACACGACGTTAGGGTTCACCAGTACCATTACCAACTCAAGAAATGGGGCATCAAGAAACGCACTACAACTACAGAGAAAGAAGCCGTAATCAGCGTCCTTGGGAAGAGACGCGCAGAGTTCGGAACAGACCTGTCCGATATCAAGCTGGACCAAGGTGGCTTCATGAAGGCCGTTGACAAGAAACAAATGAAGCGATATATCAATGATTCTATCCGAAGGCCCATATCCGTTCTTCTCCGCCCTGGCTTGTAAGTCAATCTCCATTACAAAGGCCACGCCATTGCTATTCATAAACTCATGTAACTCTCCAGATTTCTCAATTGGGATCTCCCATACCCTGCATTGGTTCAACGGCTAGGGGGTCATGTCCATGATCATCCATCACCCTTCAGCCCTGGGCCGCCGACCCCAGGCTACATCGCTGTGGGTCCTCATGACCACCTCAGTCCCAGTTCACATGAGGCAATGTCGCCGACGGATCAGCTGGTGAATAAGAAGGTGCTCATTGATAGAGCACACCTTCTCCTGAGCGGAAGAGACCGCGAATTGATGAAGCAATTGACCAGGGATGAGAGAAGGTGAGGAGTCGGACGTCCTTTCAAGAAGTCGCGAGGATGGGAGCGCTAAAGTAACGGCAAAACAGAACCGCTGCCACCTGGCTTCATGACCGCTGGATGTTCTCGTTCATGACGACGAAGTACTGGGGCAGAGGACCTCAGCACTGGGACCCATCGTTGATCCGGTTCAAGACATTGACCGGCATCAACGAATCTCCATCTGAAGATCACTCGCGTGACTCGATGATGAGGGTATTTATGGCACAGTCTCCTTCCACAATCTCTCCCGTGGTCCATCCTCCTACGCAATTGTGCAGATGGTCAATACACTATGAGGAGGAGATCGAGTACGAGCACATCCCTAAACAGGACGCTGACATGGAGGACCCCGGTACCGGTCAATTTGAGGTGGAAGATGAATCCACCTAGGCAGCATGGAGCAACGATCACCAGCGACATTTGACCGACACCTTTGTTGAAGCGATCAGAGAGAATTCATTCACCTCTATACAGCGTCAAGACTTGCCGCTGGCGGCTGATAGCATCGTCAATACATTCGCTGAGTCTCAAGAGGACACCGCGCTTGAAGCTATAGGATTCGCCATCATGTCTCGCAATGTCAACGTCTTGAAAGACTTGGTGAGACAATATAGCTTTCAAAAGCCAGGAATTCACAATATATCGCCCTTTCATCTCGCAGCCAAATTCTTGGATGGAGCAAGAACATGTTGCGAGATGATGACATACCTCGTGGACACTTTAGACGATGAGTGCTCAGTCGGAGTCAACTATACGGACAATTCCGGCCTGACCGTTTTGGACACATTATTCATCTCCATCTTGCGCTCGCACAATTCAATCACCCCTCAGATGTTGGGGGGCAGCTTCGCATCGGACAACTTGCATTTCAATGGAGGCGACGTTGATGTCTGTGGGAGATGGGATGCGGATTCACCGTGCATCCGTCATCTCCACGCAACCGGTGAGGCGACAATACCGACCGCCTGGAAGCACATGTTCTGCCACACTTCTGTCCAGGCAGTCTGCCATTGCATTACTGCCATCTTCTATGTGGACTGGAAACCTGACATCAATACGGTCGGCGGTTTATTTCGAAGACGCTGTAAAGAATGTGGTTTAGAGCTCACACTTGGACCCATCCATACCCTCGTGTTCGTCGCCTATCATCTGGCGAACTCTGGCCTGCCCGGGGAAACTCTCTTTGGCATGCTTGCTTGTTTGGTATGTCTCATCACATACAGGGCGGATCCATTTCTCAGCCTTCAAATTTCCATCCCAGCTATTTTGGGGATTGGGGAGTCTCTTGAGTGCCAGCACCGAGCTCTCAATGCAGCCGAGCTTGCTGCAGCTGTCCCAGAAGAGATCATCAACACATGGACACCCGAAGTACAGCTTGGGTGGAGAGCTATCATACAACTTCTGAGACAGCAGGTCAGGCATGCTCAAGAATCAGCCAGCACTGCCACCCAAACACGGGGAGACTCTTCACAAGCTTCGTCCGACAATTCATGGAATATCAGGGCGGGGCACTGGAAAAGTGATAGCTCAGAACACAGAGCTCAGGATTGTCCAGAGACTGGTGGTCACTGTCCTCATAGACTTCATAGGGACGAGTTCTTGAAGAGCGAGCAGGTTGTCAAATGTGGTGACAAGAAAATTGGGATGATTTGGGCTGCGATTCAAGTGGAGCTACTGACATACAGGCGACTCAAAGAGGGTGATCCATGGCTGTCATCTTTCTTCAACATGCAGGATGTACTAGAGGGACTGCAAGACCCTGATGGCGAGGGCCTGCGATGTTTAGTGACCAGTCGTGGCGAGGACATGTTTCGACCATTCTCTCAATGTGGTCTGTTCTTGGAAGTAGAAAATATCGGTTGTGCTAGGAGAGAAGAGGCCTGCACTTCTTATTGTGCGAATCTTGATGATTGGAAGCGGACAAAATTCATCAAGGCCAGAGAGTGGGATCATCTGTAACTACTTACTTAATACAAGCTTAGAGATTTTGCTTAGATCTAAAACTACCAACTTTACCTCTGCTAATATCTCGTTCCTTTTTTTCACTACAATCTTGAAGTGCTTGGATCTATTATAACTATCTATATATTTTTATGCTAGTATAAGCAAGGTAGCATTCCTAAGCCCTGGTCCTAAATTATAATATTCAATTTGGGTACATCATTCTATAATTGTTTCAAAACCACTGATTGGGGCAAATAAGACGTCTGCAGAAGCTAAGTACCTACTGAAGTACTCTAGTAGCTAAGACATCATCAGGATATTGCAAAGAGCTAGCTAGAAACAATTTGATGCCAGGGCTAATGAAACCATTTGATTCTCCATAATCTTTCTGCCTAGTGCTGGGAATCTTAAGATTTCTGATGTCTCAACCTGGACTAAGACACTGGAAGGCAACACCAATCTGGCTATGAGGTTTAACCGAGTTTCTCATCTCTAGCAGTGGTTATAAAATGTCAGCTACAATAGTGGATTCTCTGAAGACATGCTGGGACAACAAGTGTAAGCTGTGAAGGTTTTGATCCAGGATCAAGAAGAGTCCTCAGTAGTATCTTGCATAACAAAAAGTATTCCATGGATAAGTAGATTGGAGGATGTGCATCAGTTTCTCAGTCAATGGTGATTGGCTTGTGAAGAACTTGGAAGGTCTAGTAAAGACGAGCCTGTTGGGAGTTGCAGGGGTGCTTACCTACACAATTACTTAATTATATAAGCAACCCACAGCCTTGCAGGCCCAAGGGCTCCTTCCCTGCCAATACACACCACCCAGCTTCTTTTCTTCCCAAAACGCATCTCCCACATCTCTCTGGTCTTTTCTTGTTTTTGGAGACCACCCAAAATTCTCACCACTGGGCGATACAGAAGGCCTTTGGTCGACAAGCAGCTTCACACTCCACCAGACCCATTTGTCACCCTTGAGACGACAAAACCTGCCTCTGTGCATCATTCAGGATGTCAGCAGTGTCTGGAACGACGAAGCGCTATCCACAGCGCAAGCGCGTCGCCATCTCATATGCAGAGAACAACGAGTCTGAGGAGCTGGTTGGAAGCGGTGATGCTCTGAGTCAAGAAGAGGGCGACGGCGACGGCGACAGCAACAGCAGCGACAACATGGAACAGAGTGCCAACGAGGACAACATCCAGGTAACCACAGCCTTAACAAATACATGACCCCTAGCGACCATTCTATTATCCAGTACTGACTACCACCCATTGTAGCCACAGACCCTGCCAGAGGAACCTCAAGAGATCAATCAGAAACCCCGAGGCTTCCACTTCATGTGCGTCCACCCGTCTAATATATGTATACACATATACTCCCTTTGGGAGGCGCAAAACTCAGGCTAACTAACCTTCGTCAGGCTTCTGCCGAGCGAGCTTCGCAACATGATCTACAAGCTTGTCGTCCTGAACACCACCGGCCAAGTCGAAATCAAGTCCGTGTCGTTGGTCAACACCAGTATCCGTCGCAGGCTTATCGAGCGCCGTGACATTCCCGAGCCTGTGAGGAACCTCAGTCTTCTTCAGACCTGCAAGGCCGTCTACCTGGAGGCGTCCAGTTTCATGTATGGCCAGACGTTCATATTCAACCGACTCGTGACTCTACAGACTTTCCTTCTCCACCTGAGTCCACACTCTATGTTTTACATGCGCGCGGTGCGGGTGACGACCACGTCTTCCGAGTGGCAGCTCCTGCCGGGGGTCACAGCACAGGTGGCCCAGCTGCAGAACCTGGAGAGCCTGTCTATTCCTGGCCTCGACTACACCACCAGCGAGAAGAGCTTCGACCGCTATCTCAGGCAGACCAAGAGACCCATCAGCGGCTGGCAGACCTCCGTCGAGTCCATGGACAAGTGGGTCGGAACGAAGCTCGCGCGAGACACGTTCCCGTTCATGTTCCCATTCTACGAGCAGGTCCTCCAGAAACGAGGTCTCAACACGCTGGTCCAGATCCTGGACTTTCCCACCTGGCGATACGAGATCTTCAAGCCGGGTGGCCCAAGCCTCGGCAAGTTCGAGCATCTCAGGGGCGTTCCTGATTCAGATGCGCGAAAGCTGAAGAGGGCCAAGGCTTTTGGCGACGAGATCGTCTTCCTTCTGAGCCAGGACGTCTGATGATGAATGGGATCCTACGGAGCAACTTCGGTCCGGTTTAACGTCGACAGCGATGGGGGAAGACAACGGGCTGGCACAGGTCATCTGCATCCTGATGATGCATACCATCTGTCTCTACAGCATGGATGCGTGTTTACTAAACCATTTCGGAAACTGGAGGAGATC
Source organism: Cryphonectria carpinicola (assembly GCA_014849955.1). NCBI lineage: Eukaryota > Fungi > Ascomycota > Sordariomycetes > Diaporthales > Cryphonectriaceae > Cryphonectria > Cryphonectria carpinicola. Next base: position 5,024 of record JACWRQ010000373.1, on the reverse strand, counting down.
CTGGAGGAGAAATCATGCCAGGTAGTGAGCAAAGACATGATCAAGATGGCAATGGTATTTGAGGGTCTAGTCTCAGCAAACGACTAGTCACGGGCAACCTGCTGTGTTATGGTTGGCTGCTAGTTATAGGCCCTTTGAAGCCTCTTAGCAGCCACTTCAGATGATAGCACTCTGCTACTCAAATACATGAGGTTTACATTATCATGATGAGGAGCTTGCTGAGATTTCAGTCAGTCGTCCTATATGATTGATCAGCTGGGTAACTTTGGTGATTGCTGTCTGTACATCCTCAACCTGACTCCCCTCAATCCCCTATGGGGTGGCACGGGCAAAATGACCAAGGACACCCCTCCAGCTGCCCAAGAGGACCCTTTCCAGCCACATTCTAATTTCATGCCATGATCATCTACAAATGTTTTGATGGCTGAGGGTAACGCGTTTGATTCGCGAGGCCCCAGTGCCTTAGTTGGTCCGTGCGTACCTGGCAGTCACCTTCCCTGCAGCCTGGCCTGGCCTGGCCTGGCCTGCTTCCTTCCCTGTCTCCTTTTGTAGCGCACTCCCTCCTTAACTGAGTGTGTGGAGAGACTGCCATTCCTGCAGCTGTATAGAGCATTCTTGCATGCCCCAGTCACTTGGAGCAATCACTTCTTTTAACTGTCACACAAGAATCTCTTTCATCATCAGCTCACATCACTTGGCCTCACATGTAATTACATGCTCACACCGCTAAGCTGAAGCCTACAACCCAGAAGAAAGGATTCATCAGGATATGGTCTTTTATTCTCGGCCTAACATCTTGTTGGTAGAGCTGAATTACATTAGCATTATGCTCATCTTTCATGTCTTGTGGTCTTTCTTTACTTGTACTTTTCATCTAGGCACTCGTATAGTAATGACAGAGCCCTTGGCCTGGGATGTTCTCGTGGAAGATTGATTTTTTTTTAAAAAAGAAAAAAAAAACAAATACCACCATATGTTGACATGTTCTCCAAAAGGAAAGAACAAAGAAGAGGATGTGTGCGATGACGAGAGGTGGGTCATTATGTCGGCTTCATGAGGTCTGTCAAATGAGGGATGGTGGAAGATGCTCTCGATTGGATATTGACCTCAATGCAATAAATTTCATTTTTTCTCTGAGTTCTCATGAAAGGTTACTCATCCTTAACGCTCTAAATAAATAAAAAAATCCCCCTTCTACAAAAGCAAGATTTTCTATTCATGGGTTTGGCCTGCAGGTGTGTTTCTGGCGCCGTTCTTTCCCAACCGACGAGCCCCAACCAGCGTTCTCATATCGTTTCATGATGGAGACTTCACACAAGCAGAGGCGCCCGCTCACAGCTTGGCGCTCTGCTTCCAGCCAGCGTCGGCGGCGATCATCTCGGCGGCCTTCTCGGCGACGCCCAGCACGGTCAGCATGGGGTTGATGGTGGGGATGGTGGGGAAGACGCCGGCGTCGGCGATGCGCAGCTTCTTGAGGCCGCGGACCTTGAGCTGGGGGTCGACGACGGCGAGCTCGTCGGCGTCGACGTCGCCCATGCGGGTGGTGCCGGCCGGGTGGTAGACGGTGTGGGCGGCCCTGCGGGCGTACAGGCTGATCTCGTCGTCGGTCTGGACCTTGGGGCCGGGGGCGACCTCGCGCTTGATCCAGTCCTTGAAGGGGGCGGTCTCGGCGATCTTGCGCGAGGCCTTGATGCCGTAGACGAGGGTGGCGGCGTCGTAGCCCTCGGGGTCGGTGAAGTAGCGGAAGTCGAGGGCGGGCTTGACGTTGGGGTCGGCCGAGGTGAGGTACAGGCGGCCGCGGGAGCGGGGGCGGGGGATGTTGGGGGTCATGCAGAAGGCATACTCGTCCGAGATCCTGTCGTAGCCCAGGCGGGCGGTGTTGTAGTCGAAGGCGACGGTGTAGCTGTGCAGCATGACATCGGCAATGTCGCCGTCGGGGAGGGCGAGCGGGTTGGCCGGGTGCTTGTAGGCGGCGGCGTTGGGGGGCTCGCGGCGGAGGAAGAGGCCGGCGTCCGAGTCCATGGTGGTCTGGCCGCGCGGGAGGGGCTTCTTGAGCTCGAACATGATGATGCTCTCGGGGTGGTCCTGCAGGTTCTCGCCCACGCCGGGGATGTCCTTGATGACGGGGATGTGCAGGTCCTGGAGCTGCTCCTTGGGGCCCAGGCCGGACAGGAGCATGAGGCGGGGGGTGTCGACAGCGCCGGCGGTGAGGATGGTCTCGGCGCGGGCGTTGACGGTGCGGGTGGAGCCGTCGCGCAGGGTGACGTTGACGCCGCGGACGGTGTCGTTGTGGACGTTGACGCGCGAGACCCAGGCGTTGGTGAGGATGGTCAGGTTGGGGCGGGGCTCCTCGCCGCGCAGGATGGGGTGGACGTAGGCGACCGAGGCCGAGGAGCGGTTGTGGTCGTCAGGGTTATAGGCGACGTTGAAGAAGCCGACGCCCTGCTTCAGGGCGCCCGTCTTGGTGATCTCCTCGTTGTAGTTGGGGATGACGGGGATGTTCATGGCGTCGCTGCAGGCCAGCACCCAGTCCTTGACCAGCTGGTTGCGGTGGCGCGCGTGGACGGGCTGCACCGTGTTGCGCAGGTTGTCCATCAGGCGCATAAAGTCCTTGAAGGTCCAGCCCTTGGCGCCCAGGGACTCCCAGATCTTGAGGTCGTACTCAAACGGCCGGAACGAGATGAGTGTGTTGTGCGATGAGCAGCCTCCCAGGACCTTGGCACGAGAGTGTCGGATATGTGAGTTACCTAAAGGGAACAAGAAAAGGAAAGAAGAAGAACCCATTTCCCAATAATAAGCCTCATGATTCTCACATTGTTTCTTGGGGGACGCTGTTGGGATTGGATTGGGTCTTGGTTGGTTGGGTTTCGGTGTGTCGTATCACACAACTTCTATTTCTTTCTCTCAACCATGTCCAATCAATCGGATGGAATAGTGACACGCCTTGCCTGGCTCACCCTTCACTTACCCATTGGTTGCTCGGTGGTGGGATAATCATAGTCGAGCTCACCACCGAGGAGGGCCAGCCACTGCCGCAGGTCGAGCACCCTGTTGTCCATGAAATCACTGGGCCCTGCCTCGATCATGAGGATCTTCTTGTGAGGGAGGTACTCGGCCAGGCGGGCGCCGATCACACAGCCTGCCGTGCCACCGCCGACGACGACATAGTCAAAGCGGTCAGCATCCGCTGGGGAGATGTACGTGGTCGTCATGATGTCTGGTGGTGATGTTGACGAGGAGGAGAAGATATGATAAAGAAAAATGGAGAAATAAAAAAATAAAAAATAAAAAAGGCTAGCAAGCGACGGAGGTGGTGTAGCGGTAGGAGGAGGAGGAAGGAGGAGGTGGAGGAGGAGGAGTAGGAGTAGGAGTAGTCGTTGAGAAGCTGACAGGTGAAGTCAGGTGGTCAAGATGGATGGATGACAGTGATGAGATAATGAAGACCTTGATAAACGACAGAAAGACGTCTTTAAAAAAAAAAAAAAAAGGAAAAAAGGAAAAAAAGATTAATACCCGCGAGCCACTAGGAGCGGCGATGATTGAGCTTTATCTATGTATCACACATACACTGTCTCCCCCTCTCTCTCCCTCTCTCTCCCAACTCGCTCCCGACTCGGCACAGAGCATCGAAGGGTGGGAAAAAAAAGTTCTTATCTGGGATGAGCTGTCCTTGCTAGGTCTTCGCGTGGTGCAGGCGGGCGGCTTGTGGATCAAGCAAGCCCCTGAAAAGTAATTCGTGCCGGGACTCGAAGACGGAGAGGGTGGAAAAGGTAGACAGACGTGCGGCGCCGTGCGGCCTTTTGCGGTGTCGATAACTTTTTTTTTTTTTTTTGGGGCCAAGAAGACGGACGTCCAGGGATGTTTTTCTTTCCCATGACAAAGGAGGGTACCTTTCCCCTGTCCATGGCCTGAGCCGCGCATGAAGAAAATTGGTCGTGGTCGCGGGGAGGGGGAGGGGACTCTTTTCTTATTGGGAGATGGAGAGGCAGTGGGTCTCATACTCAGTATGTGTTCACTTTCACTACAACATGTACTATAGTACTTCACTACAGACCCTCTGGCCCTGTTCATGCAGGGTTCTCTCCTGTCACACCCTCTTTTTTCCCCCCTCCCTCGTTGAAGGCAGGGAAGAGGGGAGGAAGGGAAAGCGAGGGAAAAGGAGGCTAAAGGTTTGCTCTGTCATAGACAGTTGCTGGCGTCAGCAAACCATGATGGTACGATAGTACTTGGCACAGGACCGTTTTTGGCGCGCCTCATCATAACTCCTTCAGGTCATCCTGATCTTGGGTGACAGCCCCTCTGAACCTATAGTACTTGCTTGGTACAAGGTTCCCTGCAAGATTCCCGCAACCAGCAGCCAGCCGTGCCAAAAACCTCAACCCGACACGGCTTATCACTACGGGTATGGTGGTACGATAATTTGCACATTGATGAAAAATTCTGTCAAGGCATTTGTTTATTCCCTCCACTGCCGGATGGGCATTTGCAGGGCTGCAGATTCAGCATTCTCCTGCACTGCAACTCTCTCTCTCTCTCTCTCTCTCTCTCCCCACGACTCCACTGAATAAATCTCCACTACAAACTCCATTCTTTTTTGAGGGGGCCTGACGTCATTGCCAGGACAGCAAAGAAGGCCCACCGGTTTTTTCTCTTTCTTTTTTTTTTTTGTTTTTTTTTGGGGCTTCTGTCAGCCTTGGGGAATGGCGCGTTTTGGCTGGGCAAGCGGGGGCTCCATCATGGTGGCGCTGGCTGACTCGCGGGCGGTGATTGTGCAGAGATGAAGCGAGTGAAAAGTACTGATTCACTACGTAGGAAAAGGCTGAAGTGGCTGGCAAACTCTCAGTCGCTTGCCACTTGAGATACAGTAAAAAGTTAAAACAAAGGTCAGGCAGCCCCCCCCCCCCCCCCCCCCCCAAAAAAAATGGGAGGACCACGTGTGCCGGCACCAAAAACTAGGGGGAAAAAGAGTTTGATGTTAGTACACCAAAACACCCCAACTATTTTTTTGAAGAGAAAGAGACACC